>JAQBSW010003236.1:0-86730 GCA_029291075.1 Eudiplozoon nipponicum
CTAATTTATTTGCAATTATATATTAGGCGTTGCGTACCTAGTAACAAATAAGTTCAATTGTGACCAGAAGGATAAACCAAAGGCAGCATGAACGGAAAGTATATTCTCCTGCATATTCATTTCGTGCTTACTGGCGACTCATCAGTAGGAGCCGGTATTACGCCTTTTAACCACTGTATATATGGGCGAGGAAATGTGGCAAAATAGGACGCTACAATCTCCTAGACGAATGTGTAAACTTGCAGTAGTGAAGCTTACATCATATAAAATCTTCGACAATGCTATCTCACTATATAATATATATACCGAGTCTGTTAATAAAGCCAACACTATAGCCATTGTGTCAGTACCAGATACCAATATTATGGTACCGAAAGGTACATCGTACTAACACTTTGGTTGCCGAGTCTGTAAATGGTACCAACACAATGGATTTCGATATATACTAAAGTTTACCAAAATTATGAATTACAACTATTTCTGAACACCTGTTACTCCAGTAAATCCATATTTTTTGGCCTTCATCGATATCAGTTATCGCATTTTGAGGTAATCATGAAATTATTCAATTAAATATATAACTATTAGATACTATTTGTAGCAGAGAACTAATATATATGAAAATATGTTTTAGGTGTTGCGAACCTAGTAACAAATTAGTTCAGTTGTGACCAGAAGGATAAACCAAAGACAGCATGAACGAAATGTATAATCTCATTCACATTCGTTTCGTGCTTACTGGCGGCTCATCAGTAGGAGCCGATATTACGCCTTCTACCTAAAATATATTTGGGAATTTAGGGCAGTACAATCTCCAATACGAATGTGTAAACCTGTAGTAATTAAGCCAGCATCATATAAAGTCTTCGACAATGCTAATTCGAACGGTAACTCACTATATGATATATATACCGAGTCTGCTAAGGATTCAACCCTTTTTGTCTTATGCGTCAGCATCCGATACCACTATTATAATACTGAAAATGTACATGGTACTAGCACTATGATTGCTGAGTCTGTACATGGTAACCACACGATAGATATCAATTTATGCTATAGTTTACCAAAATTGAGAATTACAATCTAATTATAAAAACCTTTTACTTCAGTAAATTTAAACACTCCGGTCTTGATCGATATCGATTATCACTTCTTGCGGTAATCATGACACCATTCAATTAAATATATAACAGTTAGAATTTATATATATGCAACACCTAATACTTAATTGCATATATATTTGTTCTCCACCATAAACATTATTTAACTTTTATATATTTTTATTGAATTATGTAATGATTACCACAAAATGCGATAACTGATATCGATCAAGGCAAGATTGTGTAGAATTTTCTGAGTAAGAGGTATTCAAAAATAGTTGTAATTCTCAATTTTGGTGAACTATAGCCTACATTGAAATCCATCGTGTTGGTACCATGTACCGACTCAGCAGCCGTAGTGTTAGTTCCATGTACATTTTCGGTACTACATTGTTGGTTTTGATTACTGATAAAATAACAATAGTGTTATTATCCTTTACAGATTAGGAATATGCATTATAAAGTCATTTAGCGTTGAAATCACATTGTCGAAGACTTCATATGATGTTAGCTTCACTACAACAGGTTTACATATTCGTATATGATATTGGTGTGTCCCATTTTTCCACATTCCTCACATAAATGTATTATGGAAAGTATAATCTCATGCACATTCGTTTCGTGCTTACTGGCGACTCATCAGATGGAGCCGGTCTTACGCCCTTTAACTATATATTTTGGTGGGGAATGTGAGGTAATAGGACGGTATAAACTAAGAATTATGAAGGGTTGCAACGGACCTTATTTGTTCTTATTGGAAAGTATTCAAAATCAGTCCTGAAATTTTCCATAGAATAGGACCAAATCGAGGCACGCTTGCTTCGTAGTGGGCGACTCTAGCCAATGCGCCAACCTGCCAACCACGTCACAAAACTATAATTTAATTAATAAATTATTGCATTGTTCTGTCTTTACTTTTTTTGGAGAATATGTGGCATTTGTGCAGAAATAAATTTCTAATCAACCACTCACATTTTCCCTAAGTAGAACGGACACTATGCTATATGAGGATGTTGTATTAAATCGCAGATTTTAAGAATTTAACCATCAACTATCGCGCATCTGGTGATAACAAATATTTAATCCAAATTCGTGAATTTGATATAAAACCAAGTAAAAACTATAGATTGTGAGGATGTAAATAACAAATATTTAGTTCAAATTTTCGAGATAGCTATAAAAACGAACCTTTTTATATGTATATTTATCACTAAGAACTAAGTATTGTTAAACATAACAACGGAAATTGATCATAAAGACAGTTTTTATCTTTATTGACAATACTAAAAGTACACTGCAGAATTTTGTGTAGGCCAAACCCGAAACTTGGCACAATTTGGTCGAATTCGGAGATTCTATCTACAGTGACAATATGCGGTGCGCTGCACACACATGCCAATTAGTTTAATAATTATTTTTTGATTAGCCTTTATATCAGTTGGATCACATATAACGTGCATTTAGACCTTAAGTTACAACAGGCCCCAATAATCTGTCACTATTAAATAGACCCCAAGAAATCTTGAGGCGTGTTATTTAATTGAATATTTATTCAATTAAACAACCAGTGTTTACACGAGTAGGAAAAATCACCGACTTCTTTGAAAATACGCCATGGTTGGAGCCCTGTCTGCGGCAAATTCTGAACAATAAATGAGAAGCTCCCAATAAGAACGAAACCGTTTTACTAGATTAATTGCTTCTCCTAAATTATAAGACTCTTTTTTTATACTGACAAGCGTGTATAAAATAGGATTGTTGTTTATTTATGTCTTGCAAACTTGATGTAAATAACTGTTAACACCACTTTTGTGATTATTTATAGTTTGACTCAATAAATCTTCAATTAAATGCCACCCCCACAGGTACTGTGGTTTCTGTTCTAAAATAACAGTTTGGGGTTGGCTAGATTGAACTTTATGTCTAAGTAGATGCCACATTGGCCCAACCTGGATGAAAAGATAAAGCGAAACATAAAATTTTATATAACTGAACATTTTTTGTAGTTTGTAGTAGGATGATGCAATGGATTAATTCGCTGATACCTTAACAAACGTGCCACTATTCTAGACCTGGCCACTGAAAACTTCTGGAAAAAAACTTGAATAGGTCCTACTAAGCACGAAACCGACCTGTTTGGTGAGTTACCTTCGATTCTTTATAAAATGGCTGGTTTATACTGACAGATCTATTTTGTGTTATTTGAATCTCACAACCTTGATTAAATAATTTTTATGTCCGCCCGTGCAATCGATGATAATTTTACCGGCAAGTGTTTTAGAAATTTATTGTTTTACTTCATTTAATGAATGGAATTCTAGTAATTTTTACAGGTGACCTAATGAATACACACAGGTCGTTTAGGAAAGCACCAAATGTTGGCAAATTTGCAACCGAAAAAAAATTCTATTATATATTTCTGTGCTAGCAACTGTAAATTATAAAAAAATCATTTCTTTCGTTTCTTGTTGACGATAAATTTGTTATATGAAATGTTTTTGGGGTAAAGGGAAATAATGTTGTTCCATTGTAAGCATTAATAATCACGCATGACAATAAATCAATTGAATAATTTATTAATATATTTCTTTGTATTTTTAATTTTCGATTTGCATTCTTTATTTTGTATTTTTGTCTCAGAACTTATATATTAGGATAAGCAAGCGTTGGTTTAGATGAGGAATGTTGATCTCGAATCCAATTCCTGTGGAAATCAGCAATAATATGACCAGCTAAGTATTTCGTCACAGATTGACTTCACTTTGATTGATTAAATAAGTTATCTATATATACGCACTTTAGAATCTACAGTACGTCTTCATATAAAATCGCAACAATGTCTGACGTATTTAAAATATTTTTCTAAATGTATTATTAAATTATGAGGTAGCATAAACCTGACATATTACATACAAAGTCTACTAAAGTTCGATGGGACGTAAAAGAGTTTAATTTGTGCATTCATTGCTCTAAATGTTAATTGCTCTGTCGAATCACTTGATTTTAATTATTCATTCATCTCAAAAACTTTATATATCATAATTTTTCCATTGGGACTTCCATGGAATTGTGTGAAAATCATTGGCAACGTTAAAATGGATTTGATTTTTATATAGTATGATACAGGTTTTATAGCGTGTTAGCGCGTAAAATAACCGAAATGTGGAACTTTCATTTCGAGCTAAGTTTCTGTCATCAAAAAGTACCTTCATGAACATGATATTACCAATATTCAAGCCTTGCTACACAAATTTTATCAGAAATTAAAAAAAGGGTTTCTCTATAAAAGTTCAATAAATAAGGCCTATAAGCAAAGATGGTAGGTGCCGTAGAGCAATATAGGTAATATTTAAAAGAAAATAATTTGCTAACAAAAATGCACATAGAAGAAATTTACGAAATTCAAATGATTAAGTCCACAAGGTAAGTGACACCTGAATAAGTGACGAGTGTCGTAATTTAACTACGAATTGATGAATGCTATCTTCGACCAATCAAAATTCAGAAAGGATGTGAAACGTAAGGACGATTTTGCTAGTGAAGAGGCATTAAAAAAATGGTCCTAACAAGGATGGAGAAGCAAGTCAGAGAGATAAAAGCACGACAGCTTCGTGCAATTGGAATAGACAAACCACTTAGAACGGCATCCGTTATGCTGCGTGCTAAACCGAAAATAAATAATGTTTTGACAAATCATGTAGCACGATCAATGCGATCAATTATTTTAATGGTGATCACGCCATAGTTCAAGACATCGAATCTTTTATGCAATTTGATTTAGTCATTAAAGAGTATAATAAACGATCACACTTTCACTGATATCTTTAAATTGAAAGAACAATTAAGAGATAAGAACTTTGCAAACAGAAAATTGTCATTCTCTATTTTGAAATCAGTTTTTGCTAACGGTCCTTTAAAAAACTCACTTTTCGCATACGAACTGTTGAGGAGCTGGTGGGCAAACATTCCTATTGACATAAGGGGCCTAAAATAACTTATTCTAAAATGTACACGAAATGGACAGGAGGTTCAATATTGTTGGCATACGAATTGCGTCGCCATCAGAGTTGCGTTGTACAAGTTCTAGCGAATGTTTATTTGCACAAAGAGAATAAAGTAAATACAGACATAAAATACACCATGGGAAAACGTTGAATAACACATTCTCTCACATGAGCATAAAATTTATCTCGGAAATTTACGGGCGCCTGCACAAGCTCTAAACCAGAAATAGAAATGCACTGGCCAAAATGGTTATTTTACAAGTTGTGCAATTTAATTATACAATCGGAACATGATGATGAATCTGGTCAAGCGTTTAAGGAGGATTTGTTATGGAGCATAATATTCGGAAAGAGTCTTTAAAACTATAATTCGTTTTAAAGAAGAACGGATACACCTTTGGTTTACTGATTTTACGTCCAGAAATCTTCCAAGAACAGACATTGAAAACAGAAATATCTATCTCAATTTCTCGTATCGAGGGAGAGATTCCGGCAAAATTCACAAGGAGACGACTATATCGAATTAATTTTCCAAAAAGGGATTTCAATTAATTTTTTATGCGCAGCAATTTATAAAAGTAGAGGCTAACGATTATTTTCCGCTGAAATCACAATTGCGAACCGTCCCTAATCTTTAATAATTAATTCAATTAATTGTCTAGGATAGCCATTAGACATTAAATCATTTATTGCTTTATTATATTCGTTTTCGTTTGAATATGGACTAAACAACCTGTCAATACTTGAAAAGCAGCCAAAAACTGTTGAGAATTCGTATTGAAACGGCACAAAATTGATGTACAGTGCAAACCAGAACGGTTTGTGGTAAATTGTTCTTTTTTATTTACTATTAGATTCTTCCCTAAGTAGCAAATCTAAGAAAGGCAGACAATCATCTTTATCGTGTTCTGATGTGAAACCGATATTCTTGTGCGCTTTGGTGAAACTTTGATGCATTGTTCGTGATTGAGACCTGTTCGTAACTACATAGTTATTAAAATCCACGTATCGTATATATTGAGCTTATATACTTATATCATTCCTTAATAATGTGTCCTCTATATGCCTTAAAAAAATCTCAGCCAACATTTGAGATGGTGGGCTCCTCATTGCCACACCATCAGTCGGTTTATAGATGGTTTCATTAAAACGAAACCGTACTTCTTTCGTACATTATAAGATAAGTTAACGTAGGCTTTGACCTGGAATCGGCGATTATAATGTCTCGGTTTACCACTTTGATTAAAATGCAAATTTTTTCGTCAATTGGAACATTTGTAAACAAAGACGTAACATCGAAAAACACCATAATCTGACATCTTTATACGCATGTAAATGTTGCTTTGTTAATGCATGCTGTTCTGCGCATTTGAACGATTTCAAATTTGAAGCCTGGTCAACTAAAGTAGCCTTGAATCTTTTTTATAATCAAAACCCGTAGGTTCTAAGTCGGCTGTTTATCAAATATCAACTCATATGCTGCCTCAAAATCAATATCGTATTTATAAAAAGGATGAATTCCATAATTTCGGCCCCTAGATAGAGCCTCCATTGGTAGCTGATCGTTTGGTATTTTTGATAAATTAAGCACGCGTTTATCAGTATCGGTCGGTATTAAATCACACAAAATTCCATGTTTTATACCATTTGCAAATTTCTTCAATATTTTTGTTTCGTCTTTCGTAAAAACAGCTCGCAAAAACATCAGAAACCTGGTTCTTGCAAAAAGATTTAGTTCACCCAATACACAAGATCCAAACCCGATTCTTGTCCGTAACACTGTTTAAACTTCATTTAAATGCTCAATTTTTGAATACGCCAAACTTGTAAGATTTCTTCGGTTGAACCGTAGTCTGGACTTACATAAATTGCGCACAAAATATCCTGGGAACCATAGTTGATTATGATACTGATAATAATGTTCTCTCCACAAAAACTTACTTTGCGCTCTAAATTTTAATGTCACTAGTTCAACTAGTCTTCTGAAAGATTCTTAAAGAATGGGAGCATTAACGAAATACATAGTATCCTTTCCATGTGGAAAAAGAAAAAGAAATTTTATCAGGTACAAGAACCGTTTCTTCCTAATTGGCTTCTCATTTATCTAAAAATGGACATATCTTTATAAAGAAATTGAAAAGAAAAACAAGATAGAATAATCTAAACATGGAGAGAGTATAAAATAAGGGAAAAACCAATCAATTGCCTGCGTCACCTCCAGTCAAAGCTTAATGTCTGAACATGCTTATTCGTGTATCATAAATCCTGCTGCAATTTGTTTATCCATAAAGCGACGTATGTGGCTAATTCTGTTAGGTTATTGTATTTAGTAAGTGTCTTAAATGCTATGTCTGGAGAACAAACATGTGAGATTTCAACGATTTGTTGACTAAATGGAAACGTATATTCACGATTAAATTTAAAACAGGCGTTTAATTTGCAATGTTCTCTCATTCGAGTAATTTAACGTCTGGTCGATCGGCCTACGTAAGTTGATCGACAATTTGCGCATGTTAGCCACATACGAAGCTCTATGTAAAACAAAACTGCAACCAGACTTATGCACGCCAATTATTGATTGTTCTCTTCTTTCACACTTTCTCCATGTTTACATTTTTTCATCTTGTTTCGTCTTTTAATTTATATATGAAGATATGATCATATGTAGAAACTTGAGAAAAAATGAGAAAGAAACGGTTTTTGTATCTGATAAAATTTCTTTTTCTTTTCGCACTTGGAAAGGGACTATGAAATTATATTTGCGGTAGTTTTGTTATGTTGTTCGACGATTGGTTAAATACAATGGAATTGGTGTTTACTTCAAGCTTGCACACCTGATTTAAAGAATTGTTACCACCACCCGCGCAATCAATTATTGTTAAATTGTATTGTCTATATATGAATATGTGGCGATAGGTGCAAGCAGTTAATGTTCGTGACTGCATAGAAATTGTGCAGCCGACATTTCCAGTCAAGTTCAATGTTTGCGAGACTGCTTGTGGTGAGAGCCGCATATCTAAATTTGATTTCCATATATATACAATAGGATTTGATCCGCAATAGTCAGTTTGCCGTCGTACTCTGATGATGATCATGGAAGGTCGAAACGCGTCAGTGCGTTGCCGCTGGCGGTAGTTTTGCTATGTTGTTCGACGACTGGTTAAATACAATGGGATTGGTGTTTACTTCAAGCACGCAAACTTGATTTAAAGAATTGTTACCACCTCCCGCGCAATCAATTATTGTTTAAATTTTATTGCCTATATATGTATATGTGGCGAAAGCTGCAAACAGTTAATGTTCGTGACTGCATAGAAATTGTGCAGCCGACATTTCCAGTCAAGTTCAATGTTTGCGAGACTGCTAGAGGTGAGATCCGCATATCTAAATTTGATTTCGATATATATTCAATGCGGCATTGATCCTCGCTAGTCAGTTTGCTGTCGTACTCTGATGATGATCATGGAAGGTCGAAACCCGGCAGTGCGTTGCGGCTGGCGGTATTTGTGTTATGTTTTTCGACGACTTGTTTAATACAATGGGATTGGTGTTTACTTGAGGCTCGCAAACATGATTTAAAGAATTGTTACCACCACCCGCGAAATCAATTATTGTTAAATTGTATTACTATGAAATTTAATAAGGTTCGCCTTAAGAAAGAACTTTTTAAATATTTTTTTATGGCAAAATGGGAATGAACATATATACGAGGCACATGTTATTAAATAACATGTGCCAGCCAATTTAAATGATCCTTGATAAATAATTATATAATAATGGGTGTAATGAACGAATAATCACAGAAAAGAACCCAGACCAAGAAGTTGCTGGTAGCATTATCAGCAGTGCCATTATGATCTACGTACATATGTGCTCTAAAATAGAATGGAAATCATTTGTTATTATTTTCATATACTGGTGCGGATAAATATATTCCAGTTCTCACCCATAAACTATAACGTAAAGAATGCAGTGTCAGAAGTTAAAAACTGGCATACATCAAATCTAGCATAAACAAATTATTCAAAAAGACTGCTACCCTTATCGGCAGTCGTCCACAGGTCTTGCTATAGAAAGTTCTAATTAGTAGTAAAATCAACGTAATCAATCTCTACGCAAAATGAAGTCTTATTTAAGCTGATTACGACAGGGTTTATGAATAGTTGCAATGAAAACATTCAGCCACACGTAAAACAATTGCACAATTACGTGAGAGGGTTAAAATAAAGATATGGTGTCAGGAGTATACGCATAGTAAACGAATAAATGAAAGTGACTGAACCGGACATAAGATATATAATGTCAAAATTTACATGCATACACACATATAAAATTACCCATTAACACGTTAAAAATCCAATATTTTAATATATAAGCATTCAAAACATTTGAACGGAATCACGATTATCAAACAGTCGAAGAGAAGTCCAATAAAAAAGTTTGAATTATTAAACTGTGTTTATGAGTTAAAAAAGAAAATCACGGGATTTCACAGAGCAATTGAAAAAATAAATTCTTGAAATACATCAATTATATTTAAATGAACATGGGTTGCTCGGGCGGTGATAACAATTAATTAAATCAAATTGACGATCTTGGTGTAAAAACCTGTCTCACAATGTCCATATATTTGTCAGTATAAACTAAGAGTTGAATAATCTAGTAAAGGCACTTCATCCAGTATTTCTTGAATGGTTATGCAGTGCGAGCTTTAAATTTTAAATCTCCACGATTTGCATACGCGGGTTGGTGCTTTGCACTAGCAGTTACGTAAAGATCCTATTGATCCCTATTTACAAGTACGCATCAAATGTATTTTCTTATTGGCCGTGTGCGGATTCGTCCCTTTCTTCCCATGGCTACAACATCCTTCATACTGGCCACTGGAAATGAGGTACGAAGATTAGATCGTACCTCATTTACAGTGGTCGTTATGGACAATGTTGAAGCCTTCGGAAGAAAGGGACGAAACCGCACCCTGCCAATAAGAAAGCAAAATCGAAGTGTACTTGGAAATAGGGATCAATCGGATCTTTGCGAAAAAGATAGTGCAAAGCGACAACTAACGAACATAAAAAGCGGAGATTCAACAACTTCACTTATTGGACCGTTTTCGTTCATCTGCTTTAGAATCTGTTCTTCTAACCACTGAGCCACCCTGCCGCACATTATGCACACATTTATGTTATATACTAACTTGTGGTTCTTGGTTAACCTTCAATGGTTCGAGCAACAGATTCAGAAGCAGACGTGCACAGGTTCGAGCCTTGACTGCGGCAAATTCTGGACAGTACATGGTAAGTTCCCTTCTAAGGACGAAACAAATCTACTATATGAATTACGTTTCCTACATTATATAACTCTTAATTTATATTGGCAAATATATATACATAATGCGATGGATGTTTATGTCGAAATTGCAACCCCGAATAAACGGAAAAATGCTTCTGGCTTTAGAAGCTATTGAAATCAATAAGCTGAACCCCTGCTTTAACGTGCAGAAAGTAATTCAAAAGGAATTATACTGAACTGGAACAAAGACAAAACTAACAGGCCTTCAAATATAGCCTACGTTCAGCAAAATACGACACAGCTGTCAATTACGGACGCACTCACAATGAAAAAGATGACACACCACATGACGCTACGCAAAAGCAGTAGTCTAAATTGCGGAAAACAAAGACAGAAATAGCTAAGAGTTGATTGGTTAAGACAAATGTACAGTTGGAATTGGATGAACGTAAATAATGACGAATCCAGAATAATAGCTGTAGATACTGGTTGAAATTAGAATTACAAATAAATGTTATTCCATGGAGTACGTTGTTTTGTTCTCATATTTTTACAAAATGGTGAAAATTTTAACGATATATATATATATATATATATATATATATATATATATATATAAATATATATATATACATATATGTTTGTATGTGTGCATGTGTAAATATGTGTGTGGACGTACCTCATGATATTCAAACTAGATTATTGATCACGTCGAATATTTTTGGATGTGGTAAAACACAGAAGCAAGAATAATAGTAACGCCAATGCTTCTGGTGTGTAATTGGATATCTGTTTGCTTTTTCAATGAATAATTATCAAATAAAAAGACACATTATGTATTACTCGGAATTTGGCAACGTCTATACCCCTTTCGATTTGAAAGGTTTCACCTCAGCAAAACATATGGTTGACAAGTTTCAAAATGCAATAACGGCTCAAGAACAATTCGCCGACATTTAAATACTGTATGTTCCGGAGAACTAATATATATGCAAGTATGTATTCGGTGTTGCGAACCTAGTAACAAATTTGTTCAGTTGTGACCAGAAGGATAAACCAAAGGCAGCATGAGCGGAAAGTATAATCTCATGCACATTCGTTTCGTGCTTACTGGCGACTCATCAGTAGGAGCCGGTATTACGCCCTTTAACGACTATATATTTGGGTGAAGAATGTGGGATAATAGGACGATACAATCTCCTAGACGAATGTGTAAACCTGCAATAGTGAAGCTAACATCACATAGTCCACGATAATCCGACTTCAACGCTAACACACACTATATAATTCATATATACCGAGTCTGTATAGGATACTAACACTATGGCTATTGAGTTAGTAACCGATACAAAAATTAGTCTACCGAATAGGTACATGGTACTACAACTATAGATCCGAGTCGGTACATGATTCCTACATGACGGATATCAATTCATGCTATAGTTCACCGAATTTGAGAATTACAACAATTTCTGAACATATGTTATTCCGGTAAATCCATATAATCTGGCCGTGATCGATATCATTTATTACAATTCGCGGTAAGCATGACATCATTCAATTTAATATATCACAGTTAAATACTGTTTGTTGCGGAGAACTAATATATATGAAAGTATGCATTAGGTGTTGTCCACCTAGTAACATATTATTTCAGTTGTGACCAGAAAGATAAACCAACTGAACTAATTTGTCACTAGGTTCGCAACACCTAATACATACTTGCATGTATATTAGCTCTCCACAACAAATAGTATTTAACTGTTATATATTGAATTGAATAATGTCATGCTTACCGCGAAATGTGATAACTGATATCGATCAAGGCCAGAGTGTATGGATTTACTGGAGTAACAGGTGTTCAGAAATAGTTGTAATTCTCAATTTCGTGAACTATAGCATAAATTGATATCCATCATGTTGGTACCATTTACCGACTCGGAAACCATAGTGTTAGTACCATGCACCTTTTCGGTACAATAATGTTGGAATCGGGTACAAATACAGTAACCATAGTGTCAGTATGCTTATCAGACTCGAAATATATATATATATATATATATATATATATATATATATATATATATATAATATAGTGGTTAAAGGGCGTAATACCGGCTCCTACTGATGAGTCGCCAGTAAGCACGAAACGAATGTGCATGAGATTATACTTTCCGTTCATGCTGCCTTTGGTTTATCTTTCTGGTCACAACTGAACTAATTTGTTACTAGGTTCGCAACACCTAATACATACTTGCATATATATTAGCTCTCCGCAACAAACATCATTTAACTGTTATATATTGAATTGAATTATGTCATGCTTACAGCGAAATGTGATAACTGATGTCGATCAAGGCCAGAGTGTATGGATTTACTGGAGTAACAGGTTTTCAGAAATTTTTGTAATTCTCAATTTCGGTGAACTATAGCATAAATTGATATCCATCATGTTAGTAACATGTACCGACTCGGAAACCATAGTGTTAGTACAATGTACCTTTTCGGTACATAATATTGGTATCGGTTACAAACACAATAGCCATAGTGTCAGAATCCTTTACAGACTCGGTATATATATTTTATAGTGTGTTTGCGTTGAAGTCGCATTGTCGTAGACTATATTATGTTTATTTCACTATTGCAGGTTTATAAATTCGTCTAGGAGATTTTACCGTCCTGTTATCCGCCATTCTTCACCCAAATATATGGTGATTAAAGGCCGTAATACCGGCTCCTACTGATAAGTCGCCAGTAGGCACAAAACGAATGTGCATGAGATTATACTTTCCGTTCATGCTGCCCTTGGTTTGTCTTTCTGGTCACAACTGATCTAATTCGCCGACATATTGCGTAAATGAAATTAAAATTCTATTTAGGCGGCATCAATTTAAACAAGTAAACTTTGCCATTAACCAATGGCAGGCGAGCTTTGATTTATGGCTATTTAAGCACAGTGAATTTACCATGCCAGTCAGTTATCGCGTTTACTTTCTGATGTGTGCTACGTGAACGTGCTGTCTGTTGTCGTACGGACTTTTCACCTACGCTTATTTTGTTTGTCTCAAACCCATTGGCAATTTCAGTCACAACAATCTTGTTGCTGCACAACTAGTGAGATGGAGCTACAGCTACTTGTTGGACCTTCACGTGTGTCAGTTACCGCAGATCTTCAACGAGATTACTGTAGAGGCTCCTAACCTATTCGTGTCTGAGAGCCCCATAGATGCCAGATCGCTTGAAGTCCTAAAATTTACAGTAGAGTCTGATATGCTTATATAATCCATTCGCATCTGCTAAATTCAAATCCGCAATATCCTGTACTAACCTACTTGTGTCCTCAAATTTAATATCAGCCTCCATGTCTGGTTAGTTTAATAATTAAATCGACACTTAATGTTAGGCAATCAGAATGCGAAAGTTGTCTCGCTCAAACTCTCGAACAAATAATCTGGAAGGAGATATACGTGAACAACAGAATAATCAAATTACCTGTTCCAGAACGTCCCTTCTATGTGTGCTTCAATAACAGAATATAAGACAGTTATAGCAGAAATATATTGTTAATAAGTATCCGTTTTACTAGAGAAAAAATGTTAAAATTGCAGCAGACCAACAGATGATACAACCCGTCGAGGTGCGTGACACTCGAAAACTGAAAATGGCGCACAATTCAAAGTCAAGTATTTAAACAAAGAATGTTCTGGAAAATAAAAAGAAAAAATTCTTTTTAAATAAAATTCGTTACAATCAGCCATGGTGGTTTAAATTTATCAGTTAATGTTATTTTACATTTGGCGGAGGATTTATCTTCCTCCACATACACCACCTTCTCAAAAAAAGACGGCTAGTAATAGACGTAATCATGATTCTTCGGCTGACGTGGCACTCTTCCAGAACGAGTTGTGCATAATGGCGCCCCTGAAGTCGTCATCTCGCCCGGTACAGTTTTCACTGGTTCTTCCATATCATCTGGTATTGCCAAACAGTTTTCATGCTGTGAACTGGTAGAATAAGATTTTACTATATTAGACAACGCATCTTCTGAGTTCTGCATTTCGTTATGTGCCTGTATGGTGGGATTGCACACATCAGATTCGCCCATAGAACGACGGTCATTCAACGCATCTGTTAATTCAGTGATATTGTCTATCCAGATAAACTGGGGAATGCAACGATCCAACGTAACACAATCCTCAATGCCATTTATTTCTATGATGACATTCTTGTCAGTCATCCTCTTGACCTTGTATGGTCCTTTATAAAATGGTGTCAGGCAGTTCTTCCTATTTTCATTAGTTATATACACATGCGAAGCCGATTTTAGATCAGAGGACACATAGCATTTGGTTTTTGCTTTTCTAGTCTTGGTCGGAGCTAAACGACACATCTTATCTCTAAGTGCTCCTACGAACCAATCTACATAACTAGAAGCCCAATCAAGACTACTTGGAGTTTCCATTAGAAGATCTCCAGGCAACCTTAATGGTTCTCCATAAACCAGTTCTGCTATTGAAGTACCTAATTGTGCCCTATATCTGTTGCGCATGGCGAGTAGTACTATAGGAAGATCGTGTATCCAGCTTGTTCCACTAGTACACCTTAATGCAGCTTTCAGTTCACGATGCAGCCTTTCTACCATCCCATTCGCTCGTGGGTTATACGCGCTAGTATGAATACAGTGGTTCCCATGATGTTGAGGGATCTTACGAAAAGCTCTGACATAAATTGACTACCGCGATCACTAGTGACCTTTTCCGGAACACCATAACGCGATATCCAATTATGTAGAAACGCGAACAAGACTTCTTGCGCTGTCATGTCTTTTAAAATCGCCACTTCGAATTGACGACTAAATCTATCTACCATAGTCAGCAAGTATTTGTTACCATTTACTTCAGGCATCTCGACAATGTCTATATGTACGTGTCTGAACCGTCCAATTGGTATTCCAATATTCTTTATCTCGGTTCTGGTATGTCTCCACACCTTACACGTATTACACTTGGCACAGGCTCTTACCCATACCCGTATGTCTTTAGCCATGTGCCGCCATACGTATCTGTCGTTGATCAATCGAATGGTGGCTTTAATGGATAGATGATCCATGTCATGTAACACTTGGATAATCTTGGCCCGTAACTCCAACGGAACATATGGTCGTGGTTGACTTCTAGACGTTTCGCATAACAACCACTTACCACTTATGAGCTTACGAACATATCCTGGCCTTTTGGACAAAACTAATGTAAAGGGATCCGATTCTTGCGCTTCCTCGATTTGACTAACTAAATCAGGCATCGAATTGTCTAAATTCTTCAACGGACCTTGAAATATCAGCTCGACATCAGCTTCATTCGGTCTGCTAAGTGCATCGGCTACCACATTCTCCTTACCAGCAATATGAGACACAGTGAAATCGAACTCTGCTAACCGTGTTATTTGGGAATTTACTCTACGAGAGTAATTAAGCCTAGCTGTTTTACCAAGTATGCTGATCAGCGGCTTATGATCGGTCAATAACTTAAACTTATGACCATCTAAGTAATGCTCGAAGTGTAGCACTGCGGCATACACTGCTAGAAGCTCTTTGCCAAACGTATCATAACGTTTTTCTCGATCATTAAGCTTACGGCTATAAAACCCAATCGGTCTTACTACGTCCTGATCTCTTTGCTGTAGCACTGCCCCTAATGCAACATCTGAGGCATCTGTGATTAGCTCGAAAGGTTTTTCCCAATCTACAGGTGCTAATGTGGTTATATCACTTAACATTTCCTTGGCCTTTTGGAAATTTTCTCGGTCTTCTGGACTCAAGTTTATAGGCCAAGACTTCTTGATCGTGCTCTTTTCACGAGTGAGATGGCGTGTTAACGATCCAAGAATTCCGGCTAGACCTGGAATGAATCGACGGTAATAGCTGATCATACCCAAGAACCTTCGCAACTGGCGCACGGTTTGGGGTTCCGTTACGTCCTTTATAGCTTGGATCTTATCTTCCAAAGGTTTAATTCCGTCTTTGGAAAGTATATGACCAAGGTATTTAACTGAAGAGCAACCGATATTACTCTTATTAGGTTTGACCACTAATCCATATTGTTCCAGCCTGGTCAAAACCGTTTCCAAATGCGTACGATGTTCATCTCGTGAGCGACTAAAAATTATTATGTCGTCTATATATACCCTCGCAAATGGACAATACTGAAGGATTTCTTCAGCCAAACGCTGGAATGTCTGACTGGCATTTTTCAAACCAAAAGGCATTCGAAGAAATTCATGCGATCCCCCTCCTGGAAATCTGACTGCGGTGAGTGGTATCGAACTTTCTTCCATTGGTACCTGATAGTACGCTTTCTGGAGATCTAAAGTTGAATAAACCTCATATCCCATTATATCTCGGAGTAAAGTACTCTGGTTAGGGAGAGGATAAGAATCACCCTTCGTCACTGAGTTTAATAGACGATAATTTCCACAAATCCTCCATTGACCCGGTTCAGGTTTGGGAACTACCACTATTGAGGAAGCAAAATTGGAATTTGACCTTCTACAAATCCCATCTTTGCGCAATTGGTGAAATTCTGACAAAGCAACCTGTTGCTTGTGTTGTGCCAATGGTTGAGCCTTCGGTGAACAAGGCAACGGAGCCACCAATTCTATCTGGTGTTCTACTCCTGTCTTCAAATCTACCCTTTTGGCACTGAATGGTTGAAACACTGCTAGGTGCTTCTCGATTATATCGGCAAAGTCATGTGCGACCGTTGGACGAGGTAAAAGAACTGTTCTGACTGCCGACGTGTTAGACTCAGTAAGTGTTGACACGCCTTCGCCTTCTGCGATAGTCCTAGCTTTGGGGTCTAATGTCAGCTTGAAATGTGTTAAGAAATCCATGCCAATGATATGGTCCTTGACATCGGCTACTAGAAAATTCCATCGGAAGGAAGATTTCTGGCCTAACGTTATCGACATTTCTTTCATCCCTTTCACTCCTATCGGACTACCGTTAGCGGCCCATAGTTGATAATCAAATGTGGGGCAATCTGCTTCCACCACGTCTGACCTAACTATGCTTACCTCAGCACCCGTATCGATAAGAAAATCTAATCCAGATAATTCATCTTTAATGATGAACTTGTTGCTGGACAATCCGGCAATGTTTTCCAGATCTCCGCTTAGTAAGAATCTGACCCTCTTGCCTTGTTCTTCGGTGCTATTTGATCTAGTCGCATCTTTTGCTTTGAGTATGCCTTTTAAAGGCATATCTGGGAGCCTTTGCAATGGGACCCCCCCTACGGCTCCTACTAGCGGGTTTTTTATGCTTTTCCCGGTGATGGATTTCTCTCTACCAGTTTTGTCCTTCCTTTCCATTCTGGTCCACCTAATCGCGGGTATATACAATTCTCACCTTGGCACTTCGGACTTCGTCCGTACTCGCAATGTGCATTACAACATTCGCGTGGCCCTTCGAAGCGTTGACGCGAGTGACCCCCTCGTCGTCTATTATACCTATCCTGATTCTGAAGTTGCGAAATGTCACGACCTATACTGGCAACGTCTCCACATAAGAAACGCAAGGTTTCTTGTATAGTCAGGTTGTTTTCGGCGTCTCCCTGACTGGCTGCACCATAACAGCATCTGCTATTACAGCATGTACTTGTGGTTCCTGCTTTTTATACACGCCGTCTAACCCTCTGAGTTTTGTTGGCCAATCAATGATCATAGTGTCAAATACTTCCAATGTGGTTCTAAGCCTAATTGGTAGCTCAGCTGTGAAAATGGAGTTGACTTTATCTCTGGATATATTCAACCTGGAAGCTTTTGTGAAAAGGCGTTCGTAAAATTCGGACGGTAATTGACGCCCCATTTTTTCTAACCGTAATAATTCGCACATTTGCGCCGGTCTTCCAGGCTGATATCTCTGTTGAATTTCAGCCATTAATAACTCAAATGCATTGTACGGCTTTTCTTTCACAGTTCTGTCTCTGAAATATTCCAAGGCATTTCGGAAATTTTTAGGCAATGTCATCCATGCTGCAACAAATTTCTTCTTGGGATTTACAATATTATAAGCACTAAATATCATTTGGGCATCTCCGACCCAACTTGAATGTTTTTCAGATTTTTACTGCGGTAGACTTAAAATTCTTGGACTGGCGCGGTCGCCAAATTTTGTAGAGGCTCCTAACCTATTCGTGTCTGAGAGCCCCATAAATGCCAGATCGCTTGAAGACCTAAAATTTACAGTAGAGTCTGATATGATTATATTTCCATTCGCATCTGCTAAATTCAAATCCGCAATATCCTGTACTAACCTACTTTTGTCCTCAAATTTAATATCAGCCTCCATGTCTGGTTAGTTTAATAATTAAATCGACACTTAATGTTGGGCAATCAGAATGCGAAAGTTGTCTCGCTCAAACTCCCGAACAAATAATCTGGAAGGAGATATACGTGAACAACAGAATAATCAAATTACCTGTTCCAGAACGTCCCTTCTATGTGTGCTTCAATAACAGAATATAAGACAGTTATAGCAGAAATATATTGTTAATATGTATCCGTTTTACTAGAGAAAAAAATGTTAAA
Source organism: Eudiplozoon nipponicum (assembly GCA_029291075.1). NCBI lineage: Eukaryota > Metazoa > Platyhelminthes > Monogenea > Mazocraeidea > Diplozoidae > Eudiplozoon > Eudiplozoon nipponicum. The sequence goes on from JAQBSW010003236.1 coordinate 18,980, forward strand.
ATTGCAGCAGACCAACAGACGATACAACCCGTCGAGGTGCGTGACACTCGAAAACTGAAAATGGCGCACAATTCAAAGTGAAGTATTTAAACAAAGAATGTTCTGGAAAATAAAAGAAAAAACTCTTTTTAAATAAAATTCGTTACAATCAGCCATGGTGGTTTAAATTTATCAGTTAATGTTATTTTACATTTGGCGGATGATTTATCTTCCTCCACGTTACCCAGCTACACACTCGCCACTGATGCCAACGCCAGAACAGAAGGAACAACAACCCTGTCAAACAGAGCTGGTCTCAAGTGTCTGAGAGTATTTATAGACACTGCTACACTAACTAACTTTCTCGGCATTTGCCGGAGAACGCAATACCGGCCCTAATATGGGCCAGCCAACAGTGCACAATTTCAGCCATCCTGGCTCCTAACTGACTATGTAACGTCGTACGGCATTTACTTGAAGCTGCGGCGCTTTACAGAATTGGCGACCGCGCCAGGATACTGAAAACACTACTGTTTTTGGACTTATTAGAAAATCACAAAACTTTTGGTATAAATACAATCGACTGTGTTTCTTTTCATTTTATTTTTTTGGCTGTACAGTAAATTCACATTAGCATATACAACGTTTTATTCTGGTTGTTAATCTTTCTAAAGTCGATGTCTTGTGGGCAAATTTTTTATCGATATTTTTTTTGAGGGAATGTGTCCTATTCAAAATTATTCTTCTACGTACAAAATTGCACAACTTGGTGATCTCGTGTGCCAATCTGGAAGGTGTAAGCAGAATTTGATTTTGATTTTGTGAAAGAACATTATTGAATGTACGAAAGTGCAGAAGTGTGACTTGTGATTTTTATGAAAGAATTAATTTCATCTGTGTTCCGTGCTCATTCAAGACCGATTCAAATTCGGAAAATTTTATTCAACTGTTGAAGCAGATTTTGGGTAAGCCTTTCGTTTTAAGTTTTTCATACATTTCATCTTGCTTATAAATTTATGCTTTTCGATCCCGTAAGATTGTTAGTATTTCAGGTCCAATTTTAGGTATTGATTTTCCTCTTTGGGATGGAGATAGAGAACTTTTCTTCATGCGTATAGACTCCGCTTTATTCCCGTTTCCAGATTATGAAAGTCATCAAAAACTGTCAAAGGTTTTCGATAAACTACCTTCAGAATTGCGACGCTGGATTTATCCGAATCTTGAGGCGATTAGGAAACTGCTCAATCCCATTTTGGGCCTCCAAACGAAGTATAATCTTTATTGGGTTCCACTGAATCTGAGCTGATAATAAATAAATATGCACTGTGAGACATGCAGAACCTTGGCTCCATTGAGATATTAAGGGAATTACAGAAAATTTAGTATAAATACAATATTTCTGATCATGAGACGAGGTTTTTTTACTAACAATCTTCTACAGTCACTAAAATTGTTCGTCAGAGAGCCCCCCAACACTCTCTCTATAGATGACATATCAGAGAGATGCGAGTAAAAGGTCAGGGTTTCGGAACCTAAGTCAAATTCGTCATCCTGTTGTCCTTCCCCGCAGGATGGTAGGATCGCCTCTTAAGAGAGGACAATAGCGAACATTGCTAAAGTTCTAGAAGAATTGGCCATAGGGAAATTTGTGCTAAATCAGAGGAACGCTCGACCAAATTTTACACTCAAAACACGTAATAACAGTAGGCGGCGATCTAGAACCCCACAAACTTTTAACAGATATGCCACATAAAACTGGTGTTGTAATCACCAGAAGTCTTCTTTTCATGTCATGTCTGTCTCTGCCGTTCGGAAGAATTTGCGAATGAATGTCAATTTCCACAGTGGACGGGAAAGATCACAGAAAACAGGCGCAGTGGAGCATCAGGATCGGGAAACGTATGGCGCAGAAAGTAGAAGACCGAACTTTCTGCGCACCAATGACATCAACGCCGCCACAAGGCAGTATTCACTTACAATCTGATATTCCTATTGACTCTTTTTGTCCACGCTGAATATGTCACATAGACAGTCAAACTGACAATGTCAGTCGCATTAATTAGCCTACTTGTTTGCTTGACGCGGCCAAAGAGCCAAAAGAACTTCTGCAATTCCTTGATGTCAGAACTGGCGAAGAATACGTCATAGACACAGGTGCAACCGTCTCAGATCTCAAGGTTGATTCAATGGCCGAGATGTCGCTAGGCGTTCTACTCGCAACAGCTACAGGAAGCCCATACCTATTTATGGCAGTCGCACGCTCAATATAGGTTTACGACGTGAATTTACTCACAACTTCATCGTTGGCGAGGTCTCACACAATATAATAGACTTATATTTCCTTTTGAAATTTCGACTCATTGTTGATCTTGCCAATCAAAAGGTCATCGACCCCTCCACTGGACTTGAGCAAAGTTTTTGAACACTTGCCTCCGAGCGTATGGAGTTACAGGTCATTCAGCCAACCCCAGTGCATCATGCAGCAGAGATATCAGCAGCTCATCGAGAACACAAGTCACTTTTCGATCTCAGCAAGTCAGGGCTACTAGTCTCCGACACGATGCACCATATCGTCACCGAAGGACAACATATTGAACTCAAGAAGCGACTACAGATCAAGCATTATTAGACGGCACACTTGTTCTTATTTGCAGCATTTCCGAACTATTTCTCGTCTAGCCATCGTCCACATCGATATAGTTCACCTGACAAAGTTTCAAGGTTTTAGCTACATTCTAACTATGATTGATAGATTTACACGATGGCCTGCGGCATTACCTTTTGGCACCATTTCTGCAGACGAGGTAACTAACGGTTTTTTCTAAGCATGAATATCTAATTATGGTGTTCCCAATGAGGTCATTACTGACAGAGGCACTTGCTTTTCATCGGATCGTTTCAAAACCACCTTGCGGTACATGGGATGCACCTTACGCCAGACGACTGCATATCATCCCCAATCTAACGTTATGGTAGAGAGAATGCCTGGGGAACTCAAAGCTGCTTTAGCATCCTTGTCTATTAAAGGCAACTGGGTCGGTCCAATACATTTTGTTCTGCTTGGCATGCGATTCCGCACTCGTGAATCCATTAAAACGTCTGCGTCACAACTCTTGTATGGCATGGATCTCCCCTGCCTAGTCCGATTCCATGTCTACTACCCACACAGGATGACCCACGAGACGAAGCCACCCACCTCCGACTTCATTTCGGTAACATGTCCGAAAATCAGCCGAGACATACGCCTTGTCCAGTCTTCGTTCACCTGGAGCTCCACAGCTGCAAGAGAGTATTCGTTCGCAACAACACTGCTGTTATACTACTGCAACCAAAGTATCGTGGTCCTTACTCGATTTTGCTGAGACAGCCAAAATGCTTCATTATCATGAAAGGCGCGACACCAACATTAGTAAGCATAAACAGGATGAAACCCCTTACCGAACCACCTGATCCTGGGAGCATTTAACCTTCTACACACGTCTCAGTCTCTATCTGCCTACAATCCCAACCTAGAAATAGCATGCTTTGCATAACGCGTTACGAATTATTTTTTACCAAATTTTTAACTTTACGCGCACCACTTGCGTCCTATGTCACGTAATTTGACCTATTAATCCACATGATTCATTTGTTTTGCACACTCACTTGTCTCACGTGGTATAACCAGCTGTTCTTAGCTAACAATTGTGCAGCATTTTTGAGCAATTCTTTGGTTTTATGCCATCTCGGCGGCAATGTTCGAGTACACATGTCTTTTTTCGTTACCTTTTGATATTCATGTATATATTTTTACATTGTAACGTATGGCTCATACCTGATCTCACTCTGCCTATTTTGGTATGACCAGCTAATTAGAGCTAACGTTTATGTGTAGCAACACTAAATATTTATCATCTTCATATCATGGTGCAGGCCACTTTCAATGCATATTTCAACTTCATCAGTTGCACAATGACCACTCTATGAATATCATGACCACAACGTCGAGCACACCCTAGCTCCTTTGGTCGTATACATACACATTGACGGCGATCCAGCCTGCACAGTTTTAACATAAACCTGGTAACTTCAGTGGCAGTCTACACTGAAATCCTCACACTGCGGCTCCCAAAACTTACACTGCTCAATTTTGTCTCACGTGGTATGACCGGTCATTACAGCTAACAATATTTGAAGCAATTCCTAATGGTTATTTGGCATCATATTGTAGGAGATGTTGCGATTATGTAGGCGGTATTTTGTGAGCTAGTGTTTTATTTAGTGATGCCGAGATTCCTACATATGCCTGGTAGCTGACGTCGAAATAAATGGGTTTTGTGGGCCGTGCTTACAATCAGTCTCAGTTTATTCTTCAGTGTCGTGATGAGAGAAGGCTTAGTCAAAGTATCATACGTGTATTATGAACAATTTACCTGATTTTCGGATTGCGTACCGAAATATTTGAATCCACTGTCATCATGATTTTTGCAGATATTTCGACCTCCAATTACGGAGGTCTTTTTCAATGCCAAACACATCACACACTTAGTTGACAATCAATATGTCAAGTGGAAATATTAATTTAAACCGCCTCATTTATACTTGTTTTTAGATCTCTTAAGCATAACGTTTTTTTATAAAAATGTTAGGAAAGTGTATGTTAAATTGGTTTGTGTATGTGTCTACATGTATACACTCTTCGCAATGAGATTACAGTGATTTAATGACAATTACTGACAACTCACTAGATAAGCGTACGTCATGCCTGTGTGTATGTGTTCTCGTTTGTTTTGAATTGAGGAGTAATCAGTTAATGCAAGTGTACACTCATCCCAGTGAAATTACAGCGATTTGGCAACATCTGACTATTCACTGGATAAGCGTGTTTGTGTGTATGTGCGTGAGCGTTTACTTAAAACTGAGAGCTAATCTGTTACATGTAATTACAGGCACGTGTAACGATCATACAAGTAAAGCTATAATGATAACTGTCATTTCCTAACTGCACACGTCAGACCTATTTTTCACTTACTTTTCTAAATGAAGTAATTACGAGTGGCATTTCGGTGAGGAGGGGGCATGACACTATTAATAGAGTAAATAATTAATAGGTAGCAAAATTAAATTAGAAACGGATAAAGTATTTCAATAAGATAGAAAGTTAAATTAAACGGTACGTAAAAGAAATTAAAAATTGCCTGATAAAGAAGATACTAGTAATAGTGCAAAGAAAATAAAATAAAAATAAACCTTGCCATCATGTATAGATAAATGTATGTTAAAGGCGCTACACTAACAACAGAACGTAAGATAACAGATAAAATAAGATAACAAGTAATCAAGGATGAAATAATAAGATAATCAAAATAAATTAGGCGATATTGAATTAATCAATCTCCACCTCTGTAAGTTAATATCAGTCCAGTGTTCTTATTCTTTTACTTGAGCGAGTTTCTGATTCTGATTCTGATTCGTGCAATCTTCGTTTTCTACCATTATTTAGTGCTGTATTCCAAATAGGACCTAGTGATTTTTCTACGGCTGTTTCATTCATTATGTCATTTCTCGATTTAATTTCTATGGATTCTCTAATCAGTCTAGTCGATCTGTTACGGCTACAAATAGATATACGTCTGCACCCATCCCAATTAATTGTGTGTCCTGTCTCTACTGTATGGCGTGCAAGATCTGATCTATTAACATGGGCATACTTGCATGCGGTTTTATGTTCCCCTCTTCTAACCTTAATTGAGCGCATGGTTTCACCCACATACATCAAGTTACAGTCGTTACATGGAATTTCATATACTCCTGATGTGTCTAGCGGTTCTATTTTTTCCTTTTGGTTGGGAAGTATAATACCTAGGGTAAGGGTCTGTTTTAAAATAGTACGTATATTGTATTTTGATGCTACCATTTCAGATTAGCTCACAGTTTTAAGTAAACGCTCACGCACACACAAACACGCTTATCAAGTGAATAGTCAGATGTTGCCAAATCGCTGTAATTTCACTGGGATGAGTGTACACTTGCATTAACTGATTACTCCTCAATTCAAAACAAACAGGAACACATACACACAGGCATGACGTACGCTTATCTAGTGAGTTGTCATTAATTGTCATTATATCACTGTAATCTCATTGCGAAGAGTGTATACATGTAGACACATACACAAACCAATTTAAAATACACTTTCCTAACATTTTTATAAAAAAACGTTATGCTTAAGAGATCTAAAATATCTGCAAAAATCATGATGACAGTGGATTCAAATATTTCGGTACGCAATCCGAAACTCAGGTAAATAAATAATATATAATTAAAATCCTGCCATTAGACTTCAAACCAATATAACTCGAAAAATGACATTGTGTCTGTTGTATTGTGACAGCTTGAGAGTTGCTAGTTAGATCTTCAGTTCTTAAGAGATTCCAAATAGGTTCAACTTGAATGAGAGGCTAATCAGAGACTTTGGTTGATATATGACTTTAAATTGTGTGTAGTACGCGAAACGGTTCACGCGAAGTAGTATCTAAAACCGAAGCGAATGTATCCCAGTTTGGGTCCTGTCCGCGGTAATTTCTATACAGTACTTGAAGAGTTGTTAATAAAGGCGTGACCGGTCTACTAGATGCGTTGCTTTTGCTACCTGATGCACTGTTAAATGTTTTAATTACGACAAATGTACAAAAAGGATTGGATGAGCGAAAATATTAACTAATAACGAATAATGGCCGTAGATACTGGTAAAAATAATATTTATTAATAAATGTTATTTAATTGATTACAACTTTTTATATAATTTAAAATATAGTAGAGGTAATTGCAATACCTATATATATATATATATATATATATATATATATATATATACATAATATGCTGTTTGTATAAATTGAACATTTGATGGAATTGCAAATATTTCATTCAACTGAATATATATATATATATATATATATATATATATATATATATATATATATATATATATATAATCTACTTATGCCTATTTTCCGTTATAAATTAAACATCTTATAGAAGAAATGGAAATTCATCTACAAATGCTGTTCCGTTCTTCCTGAGAACCCATCCGTAGGAGCAAGAACTACAGCAGCCGCGATTTGGATCTGAATACATTTGGTTCAGAGTAACGCAACTCATTACCTACGTTATCCAAGTCGCGCATTGTATATTTTGTTTAACTGGAAAATGCATGCAATACTGGGCTTCGGTGACATAAAGAATCTGTTGGATGACTGTGCCAAATGCTAACTAAATTAAATCTCGGGCGCAAAAATTCTGACGAATATATTGTGACGACATTGGCTCACAATTTGAATTGCAATCGCTATATTTTTTATTTTGTTTATAATGGGAGCACACACGCGCATATTTATACACACACATGGCTATACTCAATAATAAATAAAAATATCCTATGAGACAAATAAATCCAATTATTATGTAGAAAGAAAAACACTTATTGAATAGATTCAAATTACATTTATTTTGGCTTATTTTAGTTTTACCTTGCTGAAATATTTCGTTTCAGCTTAACTGTGCATAAACTTTAATTACGTTTTGGTTATACATGCTTTTACAAATGAATTATTAAATTAATGTTGAGCATGTGGTATATATGTCACGTTATTTCCTGAGTTATTCAATGTCTGCTTTTTTTAATTTTTTCTCTAGCTAGTCACCTTCCTAGACTTATATTAATGTATGTTTGAGGAAGTTTGCTTAATCTTTCATTTTGGTTCTGAAGTGCTCAAATCTTAGTAGTTAATGATAATCTTACAGCTTCTGTTCCTTGCCAAGCCTGTACTACTTTCTTGCAACGCTGAACATCTGTATGTCTTCTATTATGTGATTATCCGAAATTATTGTTGCTGCTTGTTGCTACTGTTATATTTGGTGGATTTCCGATGTATCGATATTGTGAAGCTGCCTTCAATTTTTAGCAGTTCTTGGATGTCAATAAAAAGAAGCATATTCTCTTCTTCTTTCATCCTTAATATGATATTGAACTTGGCACTGTTTACCTGTACTAATGTTTCTCTAGGATTTATAGCATTTGAAATAGAGAAAATTAACTCTTCTTCATTTCTTCCATTATATTATGTTGCCTGGTTTGTTCTAAAGTATATTCATACATCAGCTCATGGAGGTACTGTACAAACATTCAGTGACAACACCATAGAACTATCGGATGTACCCATCATTAAGTATAAACTGAATATTTTCTGTGGAGGCTAAATTAATTCTGTTTATGTACTTCAAACAAATCGGATAATCCGGTTATTCTTTTTTGAAATTTGATTGCGGAGTGTCAGCTTCATATTCTCGAATGCCGCGTTTTGCGTACGCGGGTAGTAGCTTTGCACGGACAGTTTCACAAAGATCCGATTGATCACAATTTACAATTTCGTTTTGTCTTCGATCGGGCTGAGTTTGTATTCGTCCCAATGGAAATGCGAACGGGGATTTCCGTTCCGAAACGTTGCCAGTAAACAAAGATGTGATAGAACCGCATTTCCATTGGGATGAATACAAACTCAGCCCGATCGAAGACAAAACGAAATTGGAAATTGTGATCAATCGGATCTTTGTGAAACTGTCCGTGCAAAGCTATTACCCGCGTACGCAAAACGCGGCATTGGAGAATCCGGTTATTCGTTTTGGCTTAAATCGTGGAGAATCGTCTTTGCCTTTTCTGATTGGAATTTTGTGCCGCCACTGTTCAATTGGCAACGAAATTCTTATTTAGTTCTTATGCTAATTCTAACTATTCTTCAACGGTGTATTTGTTAATGAGGTTTTGAATTTGTTGTAAGCGTTTGAATAAGATTTTAGGTGTTTTTCATTGACATTACTGAACGTATTTTTGGAATTATTAGATTCTTGAAGCCATGTATACTATTAGCTTTTCATATAGCCTATCGGGATTCGTGTCAGTCGGTTTCACTTTATGTATAACTTTAAAAAGTTATAATTTTTTTTATCCCGTAGCCATTTTAATTTCTGGCCTGACGACCGGCGGGCATGAGTTAGTCAGTCTGGGAATGGTAGCATGAACTTTGCTGGGTCTAATGTGACATCCATCACCCCATTTCATGTGAAGCCTCGATTTTGTTCTAACTACGCAGTACACGTAGTGTTAAATGGGTAGTGAAGGAATGAAAGCAAGCGTGCTAGTCGCGTAGGTTGGTATCGGCTACTGAATGGAACTTCGACCAATGGCATCTGGGCAGGTAGTGCTCACAAGCCTTGGTTGGCAGACTAGCTAGGAGAAGGAAAACTTCGGCTTTAAACGATCCCCACTGGGGATAGGCAACCTAGTGTTCTTTTACAGCCCACATATAACAATGAATGATACGAATTAAAATGAGTACATACTGCAGCGTCCATCGCGCAGTATAAAGACTGTCGCCTTATCTGCTGAGTCGTGCAGGGTGGATATGCGAAATCAGGCAACTGCAGACACCTTCATTACTGATTTTGCCTCTTTTTCTTCAGTTTAATCTTCTAAATTTAAAAAAAGCTCTTTTAGATACTATGAACATGGTGGGTGTTGATCATATCACTGAACTCAATATTGAATTGCCAAATATCGAAAAGAGTTCAAGTAAATGGCCACTCATTAAACCTAGGTTTGATTTTAACATCGGCGCATTAAATGTCCGAACATTAAAACAAACTTGATAACGAGGAGCTCGCACGTACAGTGGATAAATTAGAAATTGATTTTTGTTGCTTATCTGAAACTAGATTATAGGATCCTACTTACTTTACTTTTACTTTACTGCGGCTGGCTCCTTTTAGAGGATAAGCCGGCTCCATTGATATCCCGGATTAAACCCCTCCATGCCGGGCGGTTGGCAGCCATTTCGGAACATAAAGAGGGCCAATGACGCTCCCAGTGACGCGGACCATAAACATTGCGTAAACCTAGGAGTTCCGTGTCCGATTTGATTGTTGCAAGCCATGTCTTCAGTTGTCCACCTCGGCGGCGGCGCCAGTTTGCACATTGACCTGTGTTCATCACCTGCCGTACCATTTCGTCTTCGGGTTTGCGTAGTACGTGCCCGAACCATTGAAGTCGACGATGTTGGATCCAGACGGATAGTTGCATGATGTCACCGCAGTGGTGACGAACAGATGCGTTCGACACTCGGTCCATCCATTTTGTCTTTGTGATGTACCTAAGGCACCAATGGTCGAATACTTCGAGCTTTTTGCAGTCCTCAGAACGTAATGGCCAAGTCTCACAGCCATACAGTAGCACAGGGCGAACGGTAACCTGGTAGACTCGGAATTTTGTTTTGAGGCTGATTTCACTTCTTCTCCAAAGTGAGTTCTTCAATTGTAAGAAAGCAAGTCTGGCACGGTCTATGCGTGTTTGGACTTCATTCTTTGCTTGACCAGTTGGAAGTATTTTTGAGCCAAGGTACGTAAAATCGTCGACTGTTTCGATTGGGTTGTCGTACACCGTGAGCTGCTCATCAGATGAAGATACACCGATGGCGAAGGCTTTCGTTTTGTCGGCATTGATTTCCAGACCAACGGCTGATGAAAACTGGGCCACTTGATCCAAAACGGCTTGCATGCTCCCAAAGCTGTCAGCAAGGAGAACAACATCGTCTGCGTAATCAACATCCGTCAGCCATAGGTTATTTGATACTTGAACGCCTCGGAACTCAGTTAGCGTGTTGCTCAGAATCCAGTCAACCGCATAATTGAACAATATGGGTGACAAGGGACATCCTTGTCGAACCCCTGTGTACAGACTGAATTCATCCGATTCTTCTCCGTAAACACGTACTCTGGCTATGGTGGCTGCATAGTAGGCCTTGATCAGATTGACGAGTTTTATGGGCATTCCGTCGAGCAGCATGATGTTCCAAAGGGAGTCGCGATCAACAGAGTCAAAAGCAGCTCGGAAATCAATAAAACAAGCGACGGTTGGTTGTTGAAATTCGTTGCGATGTTCCAAAACTCGCTGTAATGTAAAGATCTGATCAACACAGCCTTTGCCTGGGCGGAATCCACCCTGATTGGGACGGGTACGGACATGCCGCTCATTACAGAAGTGGTTCAATAGAATCGACGCCAACAGCTTGGATGCGGTGTTGAGAAGACTGATACCACGGTAGTTTTCGCACCTTGATTTATCACCCTTTTTGGGAAACGGTAGCAGGATTGACATTCCGAAGTCTGACGGGCATGCTTCCTGTTCCCAGATAGAAGAGAACAGTCGATGGATTGATGGCAGTAGTGCGCCTATACAGGCCTTTTAGATCTCTGCAGGAATTCCATCTTCACCGGGGGATTTCTTGCTCTTCATGCGCTGGATGGTCGTAGTGATCTCAACCTCAGTTGGGGAAGAGCAGTCCACATCGTAGCTGGGTGTAGATGTTGCAGGTGGTTGCGGTGGGGAGTGGCCACTGTATGGTCGGTTCAATAACTGCGAAAAATGTTCAACCCATCTTGCGATTTTGCCATTGACATCAGAAATCAAGTCTCCTGTTGCGCTGCGTAGAATTGTCTCTGCATTGCGCTTACCGGTTGCTTTACATATAAGACGGAAGAGACCCCTGAAATCACCGACGTTTGCAGCCGATTCCATGGCGGAAGCCATTTCATCCCAGTACTGCTTACGGTCAGCCTGAGCAGACCTCGTGGTTTCACGTCTCAGGTGGCGATAATTAGGCGCGTTATTCATCCGGGCATCTCTTGCTTTTTGTGACGCCCGTATCGTGCGTTCAGAGATCCAGTCTTTATAGTGACTTTTGATGGTTCCGAGCGTTTCAAGCGCAGCTTGCTGAGTAGAGAGTTTCAAGTTATTCCATTGATGCTCCACATTGGTTTTATCTACGGCATGAGTTCCACCGTCAGCGGCAGTCAACTTTGCAGTGATTGAGGCAGATAGCGCTGTACAACGGGATGGGTCCGTTAGGGCAGCAACATTCATGCGTTTCGTAGGTTGACGGCGCCGTCGGGACTTGAGATGAAGCCTCAATTTAGCACGTACTAGAGTGTGGTCGGACCCTCCTCGGCTGCCAGTTTCAGCTCCTCGGTATGACCTGCAATCTTCGACAGAAGACATCCGACGCGACCGTACCAGAATGTAGTCGATCTGATTGGCTGTGTGACCATCGTTTGAATACCAGGTGAGCAAATGCTTCTGAGGGTGTTGGAAACGCGTATTGGTAACGCACATATGGTTGACTTCTGCAAAGCTGATAAGTCGTGCTCCGTTCTTGCAGCGCTCACCTAGACCAAACTTTCCCAGTATGTGTCTGGTGGATGAGTCAGAAGGTCCTGTTCGTGCGTTCCAGTCACCAGCAACAAACAGTATGTCGCCTCTGGAAATTCCGTTGATGGTCTCTTGCAATTGGTCGTAGAACTCATCTTTCACATCTGAATCAGCTGCGAGGGTTGGTGCGTAGACGGCTACGACTGTGATGTTAAAAGGTTTCCCTCTCAGTCGGACCGTTGCGATCCTCGGTGATACGGGATTCCAAGCCAGCATGGCTCTCTGCGCTGTAGGACCAAGTAAAATGGCTACACCGTGTTGTCCGGACCCGTCAACTGGTCCGCTGTGATGCATCAAGTACGTTGATTCTGCCGACGGTACTTTTATCTTCGTTGATCCTGTGCCGGGCAGTCGGACTTCAGACAGGCATGCAACTTCAATCTGGTAGTCATATAAAGATTTGGCCGTGATTGCTTGGCTGCCGATATCAAGCAATGTTCGAACATTCTAACACCCGAAATAAATAGGTGTTTTCGCGCTGATAAAACCAGATAGCTTTTCACTTGACACCCTAGCCTCTGGGGGAGCACAGGGCGCGTCGCATGCCGGGAACGCCGTAGCATGAACGGTATTCATAGATTGTGACATTTTCATGGAGTTTCTTGGGAATTTGGTACAAGTGGTGTCCCCTCACCACTCGGCTTTTTGATCGAGGACGCACCTCTAGCCTTTGCACATCCAAGCGCAGTCTGCAAGGCAGCAGTAAGTTGTATGGTTGCCGGTGGCTGTTGAGAGCTCATTCGCCATTCGGAAGTACGGGGTACCGTCCAGGAGTCCATGTAATCCTGTGGCTGTTGAACCCTTTTGTGGCGGGGAACACACGCCGAGTCATGGTGCCGTCGTCGGGCTCATGTGGTATTTTATAGGAGATCCGATTGCCGGTCGGAAATCCACCACGCCCTGGTGACACCACCGCCATAGCCCCGTTAGCCCATGTACGATCGATCATCGAAACATGGTTGACACCGTCGTACCGCGTTGAGGAGGGGATGGTCTTTACGACGGATAGGATCCTACGAGCATTACAGAACTGGTTGAACCATCTTTGTCTAAGCGTCATGGGCTTCGAATCTCTGGTTCCACGTAGTTTTCTCAAACCAAATTTAGTACAATCTAAAAGCCGATCTTGCATCCTTTTTGACCAGAAAGGCTAAGGAGATAAAAGTTTTCATGCCAGGTAAAAACGGATGTTCTTTCCAACTTTTCGCGAACAGAGTCGCGAAAATTTAAATTTTGCAAAACAATAAATTATTTTAACTATAATCTAATAACCGGTAAGATGTGTCATCTTGTTAGATGGGCTGTGAACTTCAAAGATACGTTTCTATGGGCCTTTGCATCAGTCCTGATCCTCGAATGTACGTCTATATTAACTATGTGGAACGCATCTCGAACAATAGTCCGAGTTATAAATACGGATTGCAATCCTATCTCTTAAATATCGCAAAGCTGCAAGCTTCGAGGATCTGCTTTGGACATTATTTAAGGATGGTTTCGACAATTTGTTGGTGAAGTTGCCTAATTAGAAAACCTTGCAGGTTGCTTGAGTTGACGATCATTTCTATCTTTAAAAAGTCCCGCGTAGTTTTAATGTCAAATTTCGTCATATAAGCTTGAATTTGGTCATATCTACATTATTTACTTCGCGTTAATCACGTACTAGATAAGGATAAACCGGATTCTGATCAGGACAAGGTTGTATAGATAATACCTTAAGGCAGTACTCGAATAAAACCATGTTTATTGTCGTCCAGCATTAACAGTCTTTCTCATCATCGTCACAAAAGTCAAGTGACTAATGTTTCACTGCCATATAACCATAAGGAGTAAAAGAAGTATATAAGTGAATTTAGACAAATTATTATTGAGATTTACGAGAGAGAGAGAGAGAGAGAGAGAGAGAGAAATGAGGCAAACTAAACCTCTCCACAACACCATTATGGCCAAGTCAGCATTCGGGCAAGGCGACATCAACAATACAGCTTCCTTACGGATTTCACTGTATCACGTCATAAACAAACCAAACCTCACAGCTAACTTTGCCCTACTAAGAAAATTAAGTTACGAAGATGATTCTACTAGACATCTGCAACAAGATCGCCACTGAGCTCGATTCGATGTCATATCGCTAAGGGTTTCTAAACAAGAACTATGATGCGCACGAGGACCCCATCCTGGCAGACGAGTGGATCCTATACTACTCAATTTGGATGTAAGTGACTTCAATTGTTTCTGCCATATCAAAATCTGCCCACCTTGTTTCTTACGCTAATTTGGTGCTGTATGAGAGAACAGAGCTCTACTGGGCAATCTAATTGAGGGCATACGCAAAACGTGACCGAGCCAACGAAGTTGATGGAGCCTTGTTTGTTTTTCTAACGACGAGCTCTTATTGTCAGATCCGAAAATACGTCTACGGATGTCAACATTAGTTATTCGTTCTTGGTAACCAACATGTGCTATACTTCTCAAACAACGATGATCGAATGCCTGTAAGCGTCTCAAATCATCAACTCTAAGAAGCCAAGTTTCACTAGTGTATAAACTGCGCGTGCATATGCATTGTAAACACGACTTTTAAGGCAAAGTGAAATATTCACGTTTCTCCATAAATGACGAAGGCTCGAGAAAGCTACTCTAGCTTTCGCGATCCGTATTCTCACCTCGTCGGACATATTGCCTACGTTATTGATAGAGCTCCCAAGATATGTAAACCTGTCGATTATGTCAAGATCTTTATTCTGCAGTCGCAACGTTGGGGTAAGTTGTAGTTGATCCTGTAACAGTATCTTACATTTAGAGGGTGCGACTTTCATACCGAAAGACGGAATAACGTCTGTTAATTGTCATATCCAAAAATACGTCTACGGATGTCAACGTTAGTTATTCGTTGTTGGTAACAAACATGTACTATACTTCTCAAACAACGATGATCGAATGCCTGTAAGCTTCTCAGATCATCAACTCTAAGAGGCCAAGTTTCACTAGCGTATAGTAACTGTAGCGTTTAGTATAGTCTTTCTAGACTTTAATGGTTTATTTTACGGAATGGATCGCCCTTTTGGTCTCCTCAGTCTAACATGAATAATAGGATAACATTACTGCTGGCAGTGATATCTGTTAAGAATATCCCCTTTCTACATTTTCGTTTTTATTTTTAAAATAGAAGTAATGATAAGCGGCAGGGTGTAAATGTAGCAATTCTTCCCGGTGGTAGACAAGCGATCTTGACTTTGCAGACGTCTACCCAAACTCTGCCCAGACCACTCTAAATGGACTACTTGTCATCGTTTTGTCTTTCGGTATGAAGTTACCACCTTTTAAATGTAAAGTACGTCTACAGAATTACCCTCCATTCACTTCAGATCTGCGGTTTCTACATGAGTATCGGACAATGTTGAAACTTTTACGTATCTTGATGGCTATATCAATAGCTCGGGCACTATAATTGACGAGGTCAACATGAGAATCGCGAAAGTTTTGTTGGCTTTCTTCAACCCCCGCCATTTATTGAGAAACTAAAGTGTCTCGCACTGCCTTGTAGGCTGTGTGTAAAATGTGTCTGTATGTGTACAATCAAAGTGGGTAATATAGGATCAGTTCGTCTACCAGCATGGTGTTCAGATACGCATCATAGTTCTTTCGTTGACAGTTCGACTCGATATGTCATGGGGTTTTGGCCTGTTTTTGCAGCGTTACATTTAAAACCACAAGGATGCTGTATTATAGATGTCGCCTTGGATTAAAAGGGACATCCCTAATAGTGTTGTGTTGATCAGATGTGTGCGATTCGTGGGTTTTATAATTATACACATGCTACTGACTAATTTACTGATGTTAATTTAAAGCATATTTGCTATAAATAGTCATAACTCGTAGGATAGTCTTTTATTTCGTTTTTCAATTGGTTGCTATTTTATTAACATTCGAATCGGCTATGTACGGTCCGTACACATTTAATTTTTTCTGCATGAAATGAGCTGGACTGTGGATTACTCAACGTATTCGAGGGCTGTTGTGTGATATCTTGATGTGTTCTCATATTATTTTAATGGAAGTATCGGACCCGATATAAACATCTATCCCATGATCTATGCATTTGTCAGAATAAACTAAGCATAGTGTAAATTAGCAGAAGTAATTAATTCAATAGACCCATATCGTCTTTTTTGAGAATTTTTCAAGTAGTGTCCAGAATTTTGCCGCGAACAGGGCTCAAACCGAGGCACGTTTGCTTTAGAGTTTGTTGCTCCGTTCATTGCGCCAAACTGACACACGATACACTATTTTCAGTTATATACCAATTTGTTTTCTTTTGTTTTAGCTTTTTCTTCAGATGGGGCTTATATGGCATCTCTTAAAACTCGAATTTCCAACTAGCCAACACCAACCTGTCGTTACAGAATAGACATCACGATACTTGGGGAAGTTGTATTGAATTACATATTTATATAATTGCACAATCATAGATTACGCGGTTTGGTGATAACTATTTAAATCAAGTTTGCGAGCTTGATATAAAAACTAATTCTGATATACATTTTAAAGTATAAATTAAGTACTGCATAAGTTAGCAAGCGTAATTTATCCTGTAGACCAGTTTTGTCCCTATTGGAAACTCTTCAAGTATTATCCAGAATTTTTCTATGGACAGAGCTCGAACCTGGGCACGGTTTCTTTGAAGTCTGTGACAATCGACATAAATTTTGGTTTTATACTAACTTGATAGTTAATGAAACATCGCACTGCAGTTGAACAAATTTGGTTGGCCTATAAAATTTGCTTCTGATCTGTGTTTTCAGATGCACAGTTTGCAATGACCTAAACGAAACTCGGCGCATTTAAAAAAACTGTTCAGGCAGCGCCAGCTTTAACACTTCATTAAAAGTATGATTTTTAATATTAAACAAGATATACAGATCACTGTATCGCTTAACATCCTGTTTGTAATACATAGCGAATTGCACAGATTTAAAAAAATTTTGCGAACTGTGCTTCTTGCATTGGAGGTACTCGTACTAACTTGGCAGAATAATCAAAACTAGATTAAGGCTATGAGTGAGATTGTAACACAGTTCCATTGTCACTGCAATTTCCGTAAAGGGTTCATCTGCATACAGCTCTGTTGCTCGCACATGTTAAGCCAATGCATGCCTTGAAATCATTGACATTCACCAAGAAATTCTAACGCAGCTCATTGGCCGGGTTCACATTTGATAAATTTAAGTGAATTCATTTATATGATGAGCAAAGCTCTTGATACCAATGTCTGTGTTGCCTATGCAGTACTTTTTGTTGGTCAAATAAGCGTATATCTCTTCATTAAAGTTAGGCCGGTGCTGCATCATTGGATACCAGAGAGAAAAAGATTCGCTTTCTCCTGTGCGTCAGTCCCGCATGATACAGATGGTGGAGTGCTCAATACAGTTCTTGTCTCTGGACACCGAACTTGTGCAGTTCGTCAGCTTTGAACATCTAACAGGCTTAAGGTGCATATGATTTCAATTTCCAAAATCCAGTGGATAAACTTTCTTTGGGATTAAGCGAAAAAGGAGGACTAGTGCGTGCCTAAAGAGGTTCATAGTGTGTACTTTGGCATTTTTTCTGCTCCAGTGCAAATTAGGTGGTGCCCTCGGTGTCCTTCCTCCCTTATCTGAAGCTCGTGCACGTGAGCACAGTTTTGCGTAAAAGGTAACACCGCATGTGAAAACGACCACTGTTTGCCTGGAGTCTAACTCGGCATCGTCTTTTTCATTCTCCTTCAAGTTCACGACATTTTGACCTACCTCTGTATCGCATACTAAACCTTTCTGAACGCCCAACTTTACACAACCGTTTATTGTCATTCTATTCAAATAAAACAATAAAAATATTCTAATAAGTTATTATTTCCTATATATATATATATATATATATATATAATCGTAACTTGTAGAGACAGAATGCTCGCAATAATATATATATATATATATATATATATATATATATATATATATATATATATATATATTGTTAGTCAATATAAAGGCAATTCATCCAACAGACCGGTCTCACATTATTGGAATTACTGTTCGGAGTTTACTGCAGACAGTCCTCGAACCGTAGCACATTTGCTTCAGAATCTATGACTCTATCCACTGTGCCACCCGCGCCGCATACTACACGCCTGTTTGAGACATGTATCAACTGCTGTCAGATTTCAATTCAATATAACTTTTTAAATTGACGTGCTGTCCACTGTATAATGACATGTCGTGTGTGGCTAGTTAGAACTTCTGGCCTTAAGAGATTCAAAATAGGTTCCACTGAAAACGTAATTTGGTATATGGCTTAAAGTCGAGTGTAGTGTGTGACACTGTGTGTGGCGCAGTGGATAAAGTCACGAACTCCGAGGAAGACGTGCCTTAGTTCGTGCCCTGTTTGCGAAAAAATTCTGGACAGATCTTGAAAAATTCTCAATAAGGACGAAACCGGTCTACCGGTTTAATTGACTTTTATACATTACACAATGCTTAGTTATACTGATAATTGTGTATATAATGGGATTGGTGTTTATATCAAGGTCGCACCGTTTATTTTAAATAAATAAATAAATTACTAGACTGGTTTTGCCCATATTAGTTATCAAAATAACCGGACCCGGTATCTAAAACCGTGATAACAGTCCATCTCTTATTTTACCGAATCTGCGCATTGCGTATTAACAAAACTAATTACTTAAACTCTGTCAATTTACTTTCATTTGTTATCATTTTCCACTATGTCATGGTACCCGATTTATTATACCAGATCCGGTATGACTAATTAGAAATTTCTTTCATAAAAATTGAACAAGAGGATCTACATGAAAGATGGACGAATCCAATTTATTAGTGGTAAGGTAGTTGAAAATTGAGTGCGTTATTAGATATAGTTGTAGTATCTTATCTGTGTGTTGTTAGATATAGTTGTAGTGTCTTATATGTGTGTTGTTATATATATTAGTGTCACATATCTGTTGTTAGAGTATATGTGGTCTCGTATCTGTGTGTCAGTAAAGGCATAGGTGGACTCGTGTGGGCACGTTGTTAGTGGTATAGTTGGCCTCGTAACTATATATCGGTAGAGATATAGATGGCTACATATCCGTTCATTGGTAGATGTATAGACTGTCTCGTATCTGTAAGTTGTTAGCGGTATGCGTGGTCTCGTATCTGTGTGGTAGCTGTATGCGTGGTTTGGTATCTTTGTATTGTTAAAAGTGTATGTGGTCTCGTATTCGTGTGTTGTTAGACGTAATGGTGCCTTTTGTCCGTGTGTTGTTAGATGCATTGGTTTGTCGTATCTATGTGTTGTTAGGAAATATATGTTCTCGTATCTGTGAGTTATTTGAAAATACGTCGTTTCATATCTGTTTTGTTAGAGATTATGTTTGTCTCGTTTTTGTAGTGTTTGTTGTCTGGATATGCCTCTCCATATTGGTTGGTTCAACTTATTTCTTTTTCATTACTCTTTTCTCCTTTACAAGTTTTTTGTTCATTATTATTGTTTCCTTAATTTTACTCTTACTATACGGCACTATAGCATCTGTTTTTTGTTTATGGTGATAATGATTATGCAATTCAATGTTCTATTCTCTTATGTATCTAGACCTAAAGTTCAGACTAGCTACTCCCTAATCTGTCATTTTGAAACATAAACCACTCTACCCAGGGAAGTGGTTTTGAGTTAAATATTTATTTAATTGAACGAGCATTGGTTGAGCGGGCGGTCATATCAATTATTTAAATCTAGGTAGCAATCTTGATATAATCACCAGGCCCATTATATACATAGATTTGTCAGTATAAACTTATCATTATACAGTATAGAAAAGGTAATTCATTCAGTAGACCGGTTTTGTCCTTATTGGGGTTTTATCGTGTATTGGCCAAAATTTACCGCGGACAGGGCTCGGGCCTTGGCACGTCTACTTCGGAGTTTGTGACTTTGACAACAGAACCATATAGGCTCCAACTGAAAGAAAGTCTAGCCAAAATAATTTAATCTAAATAGAACTAAAAATTTTGTGTAGCGTGCGTCAGGTCGGCTCAGTGGTTAGAGTTACAAAATCTGTATTAGACATGCCAGGTTTCGAGCTTTGTCCGCGGAACTTTCTACCAAGAACGTGAAGCGTTCCCAATAAGGACAGAACCGGTCTACTGGATGAATTGCTATTTCTCAATTGTGCAATGCTTTGTTTCTACAGACAAATGTATTTATTTAATTATATTGGTGTTTATATCAAGATTGAAACCTTGATTTAAGTAATTGCTTTCACCGCCCGTGCAATCATTGATCGATTATATTACCTAATTACCTGATTTGTGATTTTTTGTAACACAGGAAATCTTTCAGTCAATTTCCTTGATGGAGATAATTCGAAAACATTACCGATAGCCTTCGTTGGTCCACAGTACATCGCAAGCCTTGAAAACAAGATGCTTTTGTTTGTTATGTCATCTATACTTCTGACTGACGCTACACAAGATAGGTTCGCGTCATGTATTAATGTCCAAAACTGCCAAACTAATTGAAATTGAAGTGGCTGAATATTTATTTATTACTTGTATGCATGAGACAATTCCTTTATACTTTCCATTTGAAATGATGTAATCATGTTTGCCCTCACATTATGGGGTGGTGAGCCCAATAAATTAATACTCGTAATAATCTCATGTCATGGTAAGCGACAAAAAGTAGAAAACAGGAGAACCATTTATTTATGTAATTTCACTCAAACCGATCGAGTTAAACATAGGACTAGCTTGTTTAATAACACGTGCGAATTTATATTTAGCTCGGCGTTATTCAGTTAGTTACAATTAATACAAATGTGCATACATCTAATTGAAACTGCAGTAAGTAGATATTATGATTTATTTTTTCAAACGCCAGAATAATGGTTTTATTTGTAACATTTGTAACCAATTTTCGTTTAATGTTCAATTCAATATCACTTCTCCAGGTAACGTGATGTCTGTTCTATAAAGACAGATTTGGGGTGTTTATTTGGAACTTTAGGTCGAAAGGTATGCTATATGGACTCCACCTAAAGTATATAACTGAAAATTGACTGAAGTGTGTGGCAGGGTATCACAGGTTAGAGCACCAGATTCCGAAGCTTACGTGCCCAAGTTCGAGCCCTGTTCGAAGCAATTTCTGGGCAGTACGTGATAAGTTTACAATGAGGACGAAGCCGGTCTACTGGAGGAATTGTCATTTCTACAATATAGAATACTTAGCTTATACTGACAAATTTATGTAGAAAATGGGTAAGGTGTTTATGTCACTATCGCAACCTTGATTAAAAGAAATTGATAAAACCTTCCGCGCAACCAATGTTTATTATATAAATGGTTAAAATAAATACTACTTCGCTATGTAGCGTGGTGTCTGTTCTACAATGACAGATTGGGGATGGTTATTTGGAACATTATGTGTAAAATGACGCAAAATAGGTTACACCAAAAGGAAGAGGCAACTAAGAAAAATTAGTATACAATTGAATATTGTGTGTAGTGTGAGGTAGGGTGGCTCGATGGTTAGAGCACCAGATTCAGCAGACGTGTCCAGGTTCGAGCCCCGTCCACGTCAAATTCTGGACTATACGTAATGAGTTCCCAATAAGGGCGAAGCCGCTCTAATGGATGAATTGCCTCTTCTACACTATACAGTGTATAGTTTATACTGACACGGGTCAGGTGTTTATATCAAGATCGCAACCTTTATTATAATAACTTGAAATGATTTTATAACAGTATGAGCTAAATGGATTACTGAATGTTTGAAAGAATTAATTTATTTTCGAACGTAGGAACAGGATGCAAAATGTGGAAAATGTTAGTGAATATTTCGCTGAAGAAACATGTATTTAAGTATTATTACTGAGTGAAACAAATTTTATGAATAAATTCCAAAATAATGGAGATAAAAATGGATTATCTATAGTTCAATATCAATACTAAATAAATGGTTGGAGAATATAGTTGATAAAGCAATTTCAGACAAATAGCTAACGAAGGATAAGCATACTGTGATACTACGGTTTGAGAAAATATCAATGACTATAAGGTATATGCTGTACTATTTCATTTTCATGCTAGTCTGTCCGTTCCTCAGGTTTTTTCCTATCTGTAATTTCTAATTTCTGCTAATAGACATTGTATCAGTAAGTATTCGACAAATAACATGTTTACAGTTGTTTCACTCTGAATTCTATTCCTTGATTTTATGACAATAGATTCTCGATTTTGTGTATTCATTCTTCTGCAGATTTGCAGACATTCCAATCTACATATTGGCAGTCCATATTTGCACGATGCTCTACCATATCCTATTCTTATCTTGATTGCTCACGTGGTCTTCTTTACTTGCTGATATTGCCTTACCCGAATGCTAACTTGGCCATAATGATGTTGTGGGAGGATTAGTTTGCCTCTTTTTGTGAGTTATCCTGATAAATTTACTCATAGTAACTAGATATTCCTTCTCTCTGCCTCTCTCTCTTTCTTCTTTTTGTTTTGGAAGTGGTATTTATTCTTATGATTATGTAGAAAACTTGTGCTTGTATGCCTGGTCTCAACCCCAGATTTTTTTCCGCGGGAGAAATTGATACAATTGATTGGTTGTTCCCTTCTTTCACGTGTTCTCCAGTGTTTTCTTCTGCTCTTTGGTTCAATTTATATATATATATATATATATATATATATATATAAATATATATATATATATATATATATAAAGAAACGTTTATTTGTAGATACTTGAGAATATACATTATTCATTTGTTGATACATGAGAAGAGTATGATAAATACACGGTTCTTGTATCTGATAAAGTTTCTGTTTTGCAAATGCACATTGTACTATAAATTTGGTTTAGGGCCATCATAGGCATTACTACAGAGCAAAATTTACGAGCCGTCCAGTTCTATCCGGTCGCTATTTGATGTATTATCACCATTAAACCTTGCTTTGGAACATAAATTGCGTTGGTTGGGGTTCTGTTTAAAGAGGAAAATTTCGTGTCTTGATTTTCAGGCCACCGGGGCAACTTCGGTGGATGGCTGGAACTTCAGATTGGGTGCAATATCCATCTCTTAACCGTATACTATTATTTGCGATATTGGCGATTTGATCACGTTTTGCTGGACCCTCACTATCTAAGTGTCACTTAAATGGGTTCAATCTGTGGATGTTTTTTGAAAAACATGGTTCGCTTAAAGGAAATGATTAGTTATGCATTATTGGCACACGCTACTCTGGCACCAACGATGTGTGTACATCGGCATTTCTCTTTATAGCCTCTTGTAACTATCTTAATTCTATTATATAACTCATTACTGTTAAGTTGGATGTTAACTTTTTAGTAATTTTATAGCCATGGTCGAGACTTCCTAACTGGATTGTATTAAAATTGATTAGGGATAAATTAACTGCAGACCTAGATAATATCCTGGCCCTTTTTTACCAAGCAAGATATTTGCATCCCCTGCCTTCAATTTGTCTCCGCATATTTCGGCAGCCTTTGTCATTTAAAGCCTAGATAATGTTGAATTTTTAATATTCATATGGTGTATTAAAATGCGACAGGTTTTCTAGATTTTAATAGTCCCACTCTAAAAATAATAGAGTTTAAATTAACCACGTTGGGATGTAACCTATTCAAATCACGTTTATGACGTTAAATAAACTGGTTTAATATTTTATAATGTTGGACCGCAATGATTGATAGTTACACGCTATGAGACTAAGATATTCGGCGGGCATCATCAGTGTACAATGGAAAATTGAATAAGGATGATTAAATTTCAATGTATACACAGTGTATTGAAAAACAGGAATTTAACTCTCTTGACTAATAGCATAAATATTTTTTCTATGACATCTATTTTGAATTGGTTTTGTACATAGCAAATCTGTTAATATCAAGATTTTCTACTTATTATCGCGTCTCATTCTAAATTTTCATTATTTCTGTATATATGGCTTTACCAGCTTAAATAAATTCTACAGGGTCTACCATTTGGAGTGCAATTTCTAGAACAACCTAGACATAATTCTTTATTATCACTTACGATTTGGAAATTATCTGCTTCAATGCTTTTGATTGATATCCTCATTATATCTGTGAATGTATTCATTTAAATACTGTTTGTTGTGAAGAACTAATATATATGCAAGTATGTATTAGGTTTTGCGAACCTAGTAACAAATTAGTTCAGTTGTGACCAGAAGGATAAACCAAAGGCAGCATGAACGGAGAGTATAATCTCATGCACATTCGTTTCAAGCTTACTGGCGACTCATCAGTAGGAGCCGGTATTACGCCCTTTAACCACTATATATTTGGTAGAAGAATGTGGAATAATAGGACGGTACCGTCCTTATTATTATTCGTGCTGAAATGATATGTTAAATTTTAAATGTATAATAGCTTTAGAAAATTTGTGCAAGTTTTAGTAAACGTGATATGCTTTACTTGCCTTATTAACAGGGTCTTCTTAGTGTAGCACAAATTGATCTTGATGCTGTTATTCTGACATTTATTCCGTATTTAGTTACCTGCTGTTTCAAAATTTTCATGTCATCAAGTGTTGCTTTTTTCTGTACCTAAATTTTGCTGTGATAAGAAACATAGTGTATTTCACGGTTCAACTAGAACTTTTATTAAAAACTATAATCAATTCAATTACAGTTCTGTATCATTGTTCGTTCTCGTTAACTTGCTGTTCTCAGATGCTTTCATTCGCCTTGGTCCGTCATTTCAAGCAGAACTACCAGCTATAACAGCTTATACTAAAGCAGAGATGCAGCGCGAACATGAAGTTGTTCTGTGGACTCCTTTAGCGCAAACCAAAGACAGCCGCCTGAATGAATATGTCAAAAACGCTACTCAAAATTTTGGGTATGATTTTATATTAAATCTCTGAATATTTTTATTAATAAGAGAAAACATTCAATAACAAAGTGAATAATGATCGTTTATTTCGAGAATACTAAACTTCACTTTACAATCTTTCATCTATATACATCCGGTGTTTTCATTTAATTATATGAGTGGCAACTAGTCAGATTTTCTGTTTTATTTGATTTCTTGTTTGAGCTGATTTGTTAGTTTATTTGCATATAGGTGTGTGTGTATGTGTGGCTGGCATGGATGCTAGTAAATTGTTTGATGTAGAAAAGGCAATTCATTTGGTGTGAATTGCCTTTTCTACACCACAAACTGCTTAGTTTATACTGACAAGTGTATGTACATAATGCGCCACGTTTTTGTATCAATGACGCTACCTTGATAAAAGCATTTGTCATCACCTCTCGAGCTACCAATGTTCGTTTAATTATATGATTTACACTCATCCACTGCACCACGTCGGCCACACACTTCAGGTAAGTTCATGATGAGTTTCCAGTAAAGACGAAAGCCTTTGCTACCTTATGCAGTGTTTAGTTTATACTGTGAACATGTGGAAACATATATATATATATATATAATTCGTATGCGTGTGTTTTATATATGTGAAAATTAACAACGATTGCCTTTAATTGTATATTGTAATTGCTTAATAACAAATATTTTGATGATTTTTGAAATGATGTTGCGGTGTGTACCATTGGTTTTCTTCAATGCCGCGTTTTGCGTACGCGGGTAATAGTTGTACACGGGCAGTTACACAAAGATCCGATTCTTCACACTTTCCGATTTTGTTTTGTCTTTGATCGGGTTGAATTCTTCTTTTTTCAACTGGAAATGCGGTTCTATCACATCTTTGTTTACTGGCGACGTTTCGGTGCCTATTTTCCAGCACCATCCTCAGGCAACACAGCACAGTACAAACTTCACAATATCAGATTTAAGCAAATGAAGAAAACCAATGGTACACACCGCAACATCATTTCAAAAATTATTTGACTATCAAATATGATGCAACAATCGTCACACTTATGAATCAGTACAAGCGGAAGAAGATGCAGATTGTTAGGCAAGTGGAAAATACCTCGTTCCTTAATAAATGTTTAAAAATTAATGTTATACCGAATTGTTTTAGGTTTAAACTTTCATTCGTTTTGGATAAAGTAGGAAATACTCTTAAACATGAGCTTTGTTTACATTTAATAAAATATCGATTAATAAACTAAACAAACGTAAATTTGAACTGATTAGAGAGAAGACAAAAATAAGATCCATATTACTGGCGAGATTAGGCATGTTAGATTTCAAACAGATTGAAGATTTCACAGACAAAACGAGGGATAATGAAATTAAAAAAATTACGCAAAGGCACGAAAAAAAACTAGCAAAATTGGGAATTAATTGCCCTTTGAGAAATAAGAGAATTGATGGGGTCATGTCCAAACGTTTAGTTAATTTATCTAAAATGGATCTCAAGGAAGACCAAAAACAAATTCTTAATCTTGGACTTAATACTGCGATCCCTATTGATTACGTACCTAGGAATGAGATAATTACAGAAACAGTAAAGACTGCCCAGTTTCTACCAGACAAAGATAAGACTATGTTTGAATTGGATGTGTCTAAAGCGGTGTTAGAGCATAAAGAGTTGAGATGCAAGCAGAGTTATGATCTAAAACGCTTAAGAGCAGAATTATTATCCAATGAAGTAATATGCCTTAAGGCGGATAAAGGTGGTGCAACGGTACTTATGAACCGGTCAGATTATGAATTGAAAGTGTATGAACAATTAAATAATTCAGAGGTTTATAATAAAATAAATAAAGATCCATCTGATAAGTTACAAGGACAAGTTAAGACTATAATTAATGGAATGATTGAGTCGAAGGAATTATATCCCGGACTTGCGAATTCATTAATACAACGTGACCCAGTCCTTCTGAGAATTTATGGTCTAGTGAAGATTCATAAACAGGGGAATCCACTTAGATTAATCGTTAATGTACAAAACTCACCAACGTATAGATTGTCTAAATTTCTATGCAACAGAATTAGAAAATATACTTATTTCTTAGATTATACTTTAAAGAATACATATCATTTTATTGATATTATTAGTGGATATAATTTGAATGATAATGATAGAATGGCTAGCCTGGACGTTGTATCGATGTATACTAATGTCCTGGTACAAGCAGCATTAGAAAGTGTGAAGCGTTGTTTAACAGAGTTCCCAGAGATAATAGAAGGTAGCAAAATGATGTTAAGTAGTATTATGGAAATCTTTAATATTTGTATGTCTTCCACCTACTTTAGGTTCAGAAATGAATTTTATAAACAAGTTAAAGGTGTCCCTATGGGACAACCACTATCAGTCCCGGTTGCTAATATTTTTATGCACTATTTGAAAAAATCTGTTGTTAAAATCTCCTCTCAAGCCAAACTTGTATGTAAGATTCCTGGATGATATGTTTATAATTTGGAGTCATGGTGATAATGAGTTAAATAAATTCCTCGAATTAGCCAACCAATTAGGTGAATTAAAGTTTACATTTGAGAAAGAGAATAATGATGAATTACCCTTTTTTGATGTGAAAATAAAACGGAATGGTTCCAGATTGGAAAGAGATATTTTTAGAAAAGAGACTTATTCAGGACTACTTCTTAATTTCTTATCAAATCACCCATATGGAATGAGAATAGGCATTCTTAAATCCATGATATTAAGGAGTCTTAGAATAGTGGATATAGAAAATAGAGAAAAGGAAATGAGGAGATTAAGGGAAATATTCGAACTAAACGGCTATCCGTCAAGTATAATAGATAGATTATTAAATGAGATGTTGCTGAGATTTAATTATAACATAATAAACAAAGTAAAGAAGGAAACAGAACCGGATAAGCACAAAATTATGGTATTACCTGATTCAAAATTGAGCAGGAAAATTAGAATAATAGCAGCTAAATACAATATTAAAACAGTTTTAAGACAATCGCTTACTATAGGCAATAAACTACCTAACTAAAAATAAAGTGTTGAATCCCTCGAGACATCAGGAGTATATGCGATACCCTGCAACGAATGTAATCTCAGGTATATAGGCGAAACCATGCGACATATAAAGGTTCGTAAAGGTGAAAACAAGACAGCCTGCAAATATGGACAAATTCAAAGATCAGACCTAGCTAGGCATTCGAAGGAAACGGGTCATGAAATAGACTGGGAAGGATGTAAACGCATCGCGTTATGCATTATTAACAGCTATAATGTATCCATTTAAGAGAAATTCAAAATGTGATAGATAGACGGATATATAGATAGGCCTATCGGTAGATAAATAGGTTTATATATTATATACAATTTGATTAATTGGTCAAAAACAGCAAGAAAAGAGAAAAATAAGAATTTATTAGAAATATTGAAACGTATATATATATATAGGATTATAGATATTGGAGCCACACTGTTGCTTATATATATATATATATATATATATGTTTTTATACATATTGATATGTATTTGATATATTAATATAAGGTGTGCATAACCTAATAAATATTTATTACTAATGTGTATATATATATATAGATGATTAGGGAGGTTGGACTCATACTGTTGCTTATATCCATATATATGTTTTTATACATATTGACATGTATTTTATATATTGATATAAGGTATGACTAACGTAATAAATATATAGTAAGAATAGAAAATATTCATGTTTAACAATTAACAATGGTCCTTCTTCTAAATATATATATATATATATAAAGGTGTTACGATATTATATTTAGATATATATGTATATAGATATAATGAATTATTTTAGTCATATGAGCAAATATTCTTATGCAATTATTTCCAATAGTTGATTAACTTCGCATTGTGCTTACGATTAGTTTTTTGAAAAACGTTAGTTGTCCATACTATGTCTCTCTTTCTCTCTTTAATCTTTCACCTAAGCGTCGCTATGACATTCACTCTCCATCCATCTACGAAACTTGCTGCTCCATATTTGAACTAATTTGTTGCTATGTGCGCAATACCTCATACACCATTGTATACATTAGAGTTCCCGGCTTTAAATAAAATACAATATATGACATTCAAGGTTTTAGTTTTTTATCATTTTGAATTTTGATTACCGTGGCATAGTAGCAATACAGTTATAACAAATAACAAAATGTTCGATACTGTCTCTCTTCCTTACAATATTCTGCATACGAGATGAGATTACGTATACCGGGAATTTGAGATAGGTGAGGTAATGATTGGTCTGCTAATTATAAATAGTTATATATTGAGTTTAGTTACTGAGACAAATTCATTGATTAAAAATAGTGTTGAGTCAATTATATATAAATAGAATGGTTTTGGAACGAGGTTACCACATTTGCTTAAATCTGCTATTGTGATTATTGTACTGTGTTGCCTGAGGATGGTGCTGGAAAGTAGGCACCGAAACGTCGCCAGTAAACAAAGATGTGATAGAACCGCATTTCCAGTTTAAAAAAGAAGAATTCAACCTGATCAAAGACAAAACAAAATCGGAAAGTGTGAAGAATCGGATTTTTGTGTAACTGCCCGTGTACAACTATTACCCGCGTACGCAAAACGCGGCATTGAAGAAATATTTTAATGGCCAAAGTTTAATTTTGCTATGTAAACTAAATAGTTAACTAATCGTACCAATTTTACCTTATTGGCTCCATTCAATTTATTTTAAGCTAATGTACCTGAATTTGTTTTAACGCATATAAAACTAACTAATTAGCAGAAATATGCGACTCTATCAAAGAGTACTTTTTAGTACTGTACTTGATTCGCACGAAGGAATATGTCAGTTCAATAAACGTAGCTTTGAGGTATATTTATGATATTCTTCGAGTGGTGTCCTCGGTATCACTTATTCTAATATTTACGTTGTCAAGTTTACTCCGCGAATAAGTAGAACCTTTATTTTTCTTTCATATCTTATTAAGTCTGCTTTATCTCGTGAAATGCTCACCAGGCGGTAAAGTATTTCGATTAAGATGCTCTGCCAACCAAGACTGACGAGCTCTATTTGCCAAAAAACGTCAGGACTTGAGGAACTAAGGAACGCATTTGCCTAATCTATTAGCGAGAATAGGATTGGGATTTGGCTTTTGTTTTCAAACACTATTGAATTGCATGCCACATTGGCTTTAATAAAGACAAGGGCTCTTTCCTGACACAGCAGTAAGGCTGAAACAAACTTTGAAAGCTTGCAAAGAGAGTTCCAGTAGATCAAGAATCTTTAGTTAAATAAACTAGATATCCGTTCAACTTAGCTAAAACCAGCAAAGCCAGCTATGATTCTATAGTGTGCTTGACGACATGGGGTTTTTATGGTATTAAAGTGGTAGCGTCAAAATTCCCAACCATTTTAGAGTTTCGTGGAGATTGTGCATACTTGCACGCTTGATGAGGACCAACATTAATGACACCGTCTTGTACACCACTGGTGGTTTGTTTTCTCGATGTCGACCGTGTTATACATTAGTTATATGCAAGGTTACCATTACTACCAACGAGGCCTATCGGTCAGATCTGAAATTTCAATTGCTTCCATTTAGGATAAATCTTCTTGCATATTATTTTAGAATTACCCTATGTTTAGAATGATACAGATTACATCAATTGTTATTCAGTTAGTTGACTTTTTCGTTTAATCAGTATGTAACCGATATCATCACGAACAGTAATACAGAATTCGTTTATGTCTGATGCTTATCTGACATTTAACCATAAGAGTAAACAATTAATTTAAGAATAATCATTCAAGTAGAGCTGTCTACGACTGGGAGGATCTATTTCATGCGAGTATAGTTACCTAGATAACATACAGAAACGAAGCAAACTATACTTCGGCACAGCATAATTATTGCCATGTCAGCCTTAGGGTAAGGCAAAATCGATAGACCATATCTATCGGTAAGATGAAATACGTGTTAATTTCTTTTCGTTGTGATATTTAAGAATATTGATGGCAACAGGTAATTGTGCAGGTTCATTGTACTGATAAAATTATTTTACTATTTCAACTTGTTTCGAGGAGGATATGTTTCCTTGTCGAACTGGGCTTAGTATATTTATTATTCAATTTCTATCACAAATTCAGTTAATAGCTTTTATTAATACGCTCATTTTGACTTAATCCCCTGGTCTTTAATTGTTCACAGCTATACGGAAGAACAGGCCTTGGCTCTTGCTACATGGCATAACGGAAATCTTAGAGCGGCTACTGAAGATTTGAGAAACTTCAGTGCTGTGAAGCTTGAATGGACTGCTAAAGAACGTCGTTTATTCTTTTTGGCCCTGGACTTTCATAACAAGCGGTTTGCAAAAATTAAAACGCTGGTAAATAGAAATATTGTTTTTTTACTCTGGTTTGTTTCATTATATTGATTTTAATAATGCCTATCTTTATCGAATTTTATGTTATAATTCGATACCAGTTCATTATTGTTATCGTTACGTTCAATAGGTTTAATAAAATCCGACTTTTCTAATGATATGAAACGATGTTCCTATCTTTTCCGTTGAAGTGAAATTTATTCTGATTAAAATGCTGTGTGATACTCCGTTCCATCGGGAAACTTGTGGTCAAATTTTTTGCATTATTTTCGTAATTAAGCTAAATCTACCGCATTCTATCAACTATAATGTATGCATACACTAAATTGTCTTTTCGAGGAAACTGGTTAACTTTCATTTATTTTTTGCTTACCAGCATTATTTAAGTATCATAAAATAATCAATTTTGTGTGGAACTAATATATATATATATACAATGCTGTACTAGGTATTGTGCACCTAGTAACGGATTCGCTTCGAGTAGATCAGAAGAATATGCCAAATTCAGCATGCAAGAAATGCATAATCTCATGTACACATGTGTTTCGTCCTTACCGACGTGTCATCACTAGGAGCCGGTTCTATGTCAAAAACCCAATAAATAGGGGGACAATTTTAATAGTGCATTCTGTTATAATTATGTGTATCTAAGAGGTAATAGAGTCAACTTCATGTTAAGTCGTCGGCAGTGCGACTTCAAAGCCAACTTCTATGTATAATACATAAACTTCCTGTAAAGAGTACCAACACCGTTGTTTTAGAGATTGGCTAACTTTTACCAAAATTGAGACACTTCCAAGTTTGAATAACGACTACTTTAGCAAATTCTTCACTATGGCCTTGATGGGTATCATTTATCACATTTTGCGGTAACCATTACATCATTCAATTAAATATATATTGATTATATATTGTTTGTTATGGAGAACTATTATGTATTATATGGTGTAATGGGTGTTGCATATCTAGTAACAAAATTGGTCAAATATGACTAGAAGCATCAATCTAAGGCAGCATGAACGCAATGTATAATCTTGTGTACACATGCGTTTCGTGCTTACTGGCGACTCATTAGGGGGCGATAGTATTACGCCCTATACCCATTATATATTTGGTCAAGAAATGTGGGACAATTGGACGATAAAATCTCCTATACGAATGTGTTTTTAAGTTGTAATTGAGTTAACTTCATTGTCGATGACTTTATATAAAGTTAACACTATTACTGCTTGAACATACATTCGAATAGGGGATTGTACCATCTAATTGCCTCACATTTATTGATCAAATATGTAGTACGTTTAGGACGTAATACCGGCTCCTACTGATGAGTCGAAAGTAAACAAGAAAAACATGTGTACATGAGATTATATATTTCGTTAATGCTGGCTGGTTTTACCTTCGTAAATTAGATCTCCTATTACCTGGAAAATATTTCCTCTCGATTTGTGCAATTTTCTGTCAATACTTCTGATGTGATTCAGTGAAAACCACAATAAAGCTGTATAGCTGATGTTGTCTTGCCTTAAAGCTTCATTGTATAGATGTCCGTATGGCCTGATTTGTATCACCTAGGTAAGTGTCTCTTTCTGAACTATACCCTTTTCTTCTTAAATCACTCTCGTTTAACAATTAAAAAATTATAGTTATATTGTTTTTATTATGCTTATTTAGTGGTGAAGAATCACCTACTAAAGATTGGTGTATTGCTGTTTGTTATGGCGATGATTCACTGATGCAATCAATGGATCTGATTAAAATACATATGTAAAGTTCGCTTCTTGCGGCCGCTCGTATTCTGTTCAAATTCCCGTGTAATTAAAAAGGACATGAGCTTTCGTTTCTGCTGAACCACGTGTGACTAAGGGCTGTATGCAAACCATCAGCATCCAGTACGCTTTGAACTGTAGAACTTCAGTATGTCGCGATTCATTGCACACTGTTAAAAGCTGAGAACTGCTTTGCTTCCTCTTCTACTACCCACTGTCTTCAGCTCTTGGCAGCCACTGAAAACTAAGAGGAGTTCGCATCCAAGTCAGTAAAATTCGCAAAAAATTTGGCTATTGGCCACGCATCAGGTGAGGATATACACGGGCATAATGTAGATATAGGGTTGGAGCGAAAAGCCTCAAAATTATATGCAACAATCCGAAGTATTAGCAGAGGTCGATCCGCCAATAGAGGCTGGGCGCCTCCAGTGTCTGAAGCACATCTTAATCTTCTCCATTTGCCAGCGTCCTTTGCAGTGATATTACTCTTTGATCTATTTATAAAATCGATATTCTATTTTATTTGATGTTGTTGGTAAGAAATTCGGTCTTATAAGTAAACAGAAAGCCGAATTAATGATGGTTAAACAGTATATGAATGAACTCATTGCTATGCTTTGGAGAGGCGAATTTTTCCAAACTGTGTAATCGTTTCGTTATTGTTCCTTGCTGGTTGCGATCGAAAATGGAAGGCATAGGCCAAATGCTTTTACTCCGTCGCGCTTTCGAGTAATGCTAGCCGTATTAGAGGCCATCTTTGGTTGCTTCTCTGGTCTGCTCAGTTGCCTTTGATTTGGTAGTGTGCAAGGTTTTATGGCGATCTAAGCTTAAGGATGACATGCCAATGAATATTGGTCGATTACCTTAAGCTTGGTATGATTTATCGGCCTGTGAACACTGCGATTGGCTTTTACGTACAACACACATGCGTCATTAGCTCAATCTTCTCAAACTTATTCATCGATTTTAGGTCATTTTCACTTTCTCCTGGGCCGATGTCGGTGGTTATGGTGACTGGCTTGTTGACATTGAATACGCTGACGATGCCATATTGTTTGTGAAAAAATGATACTAGCTCCAGAAAATCATTATCTTCTCATGAATTATCCTTTTGGAATGATGTTAAACTAAATGCATAGTAAGCTGTCATTTTGTCCGTTTTTCATTAGAAGTCTAAGATTGGGCTGAGGGGCGCAATTCTAACTTTCCTTAACTATTGCGCCTGCTTGATTGTTCTAGTGACACCGGGCAGGTGGGCTTCCACCGATATTTCTTGGCGTATTAGACTTGCTGCAGCTGCCATTGGTAAACTTTGCAAAGCGCTCTGGAACTACACACGATTATTTCTATAAGCTCTATGTCCATGGTCTCCAAGCGAAGTAGATGGTAGACAGTTCACTGTAATGGCATTAATCATGAGCGAAATTTACGAGCCGACGGGTTCTATTACGCTGCTCTTCGGTGTTCTTTCATCGTTACGTCTAGTTAAGAAACGCGAATAGTGTTGTCTGCGTCAATGTCTGAGAAGGCCACCCACACCCTGCTCTCCATACTACAGAGGCAACTACATTGGATGGTGGGATACGAAAAATAGAATATCCATTTTGTGTCAATTAAACTAATTGCAATGTATCCCCAGTAACCAAGAGAGGCACTTATTATAATCAAGGTTGCGATATTGATATCAGCACCGGACCTATTTATTACTTACATATGTCAGTATAAACTAAGAATTGTATAGTGTAGAAAAGGCAATTCATCCAGTTGACCGGTTTCGTCCTTATTGAGAACTTATTACGAACTGGCCAGAATTCGCCGCGGACAGGGCTCGAACCTGGGCACGTCTGATTCGGAATCTGGTGCTCTAACCATTGAGCCCTGTCCGCGGCAAGTTCTAGCCAGTACATGATGAATTCTCAATTAGGATGAAACCGGTCTACTGGATGAATTGCCTTTTCTACACTAAACAATTCTTAGTTTATACTGATATGTGTAAACAATTAATGGGTCAGGTGTTTATATCAAGATCGCAATCTTGATTATAACAATTGTTATCACCGCCCGCGCAAACTATGTTGTCTGAATATAACTGTGCGAGTGACTTGCGGAAGACTGAGTCCACCTTATCAGCACTGGAACTTCTGGAACGCCTTGTGCGAGATGCATGGCCTCCTTCTGTGGCTGGTTTTCGCTTATTTATATAAATTTCATTTTTATGCTTTTTACATAATATCAACTATAGGTGTTAGTTTGGTCGGTTAACTACGAGATGCGCCTGAAATAATTCCAATCTATTGCGCAAATTTTGCACGAGTTCCGTTCGTCCATTGCACGTGTTTTTGTGTATAATCATCTTAGTCGAATTCTGCTTCTCCTTTTTTCTTTTTTAAAATCTTTTTCCTTGATTGTTTAAAGATTGATATTAAAGTGGTATTGCTTTTCCATTACTTTATTTAAACTTAATCTTTCTCTCTCTTTCCCATGTTTGATGATTTTGTTTTGTTCTTCTGCAATAGTTTCCGCACCGTTCGCTTTGTGAGATTATTTTGTTCTATTACTTGAACAAACGAAATCAACAGACTCTGCATGAGATGAGCTTGAACAGTCCCAAGTGGAGCAGTCTTCATTTTCATAAACTTATACATTGTTCTGAAAAATTTGAGCGAGGTGCCAGTCTTGTCAACCAGTTATACTACCCAGACAGATTAAACAGTGAGAATAGGTGTCTAAATCAAGACCGACTTTTCGGTGTTGATGATTGTGCCGATGTGGTACATCGCCCTTCTGTTCGTAATGGTAGAAGCCTTGATTTTGAAACTGATGTCGGTGGCGAAACTGATTCCACCTCGTCGCACCTCTCAACGCCTATAGAAGTGAGTTATTATTTT
Source organism: Eudiplozoon nipponicum (assembly GCA_029291075.1). Taxonomy (NCBI): domain Eukaryota; kingdom Metazoa; phylum Platyhelminthes; class Monogenea; order Mazocraeidea; family Diplozoidae; genus Eudiplozoon; species Eudiplozoon nipponicum. Next base: position 55,236 of record JAQBSW010003236.1, read on the forward strand.
TTTCATTTTCAACATGCCAAAGAAAAACGCTTTACCTTTCGACAATTCAATATGAATAATCTCTGAACTACTTCATGCGCTCAAATCTTAGACTGCTTTAAAAAATGTTTACTGCATTTACGAAAAATAAAATACTTGAGTGCTCGCTGTTTTCTGCTCAAATTCATCTATTTTGATTTTACCGTTATATTTGTTCATTTGCGACGTTTATTTGACAAAAATCAACATTTTATTGTCCTTTCGATTTGCTAGATATCAAAAGCTCCTATGAAGAAACCTTCATGATGCGGCTGGCAAGTTTCGGCTGCTGAAGGAAATTTTTGTCTCTGACGTCTCTCAGCTAGATGCGCTAGGTAGATGGTTTTCGTCAGCTTTGATAACACTGCTCATAATTAAAGAAGTAATTGCTGTAGTGCATGTGCTATTTGTGCGTAACTCTAAAGGAAAAATTAGCTCGAAATTGTAGATATTTTCAGTCGGAGGCCCGGAAACCTTCCAGCCAAGTGTGTCGGAAATATTAAAAATTAAATTCTAAAGTAGGAAAATAAAAGAGCTCCTCAATTTCTCTTTCATTTTAACATTTCAGTCGTGGTACCCGCTCTGAAATAAAATGGCAGTTGCCCGTTTTTACCAGTCGCATTGTTAAACTGATTTCGATTGAAGTCTAATACTAGGATTTTGATTGTGGGTATATTGACAATTTAAATTCACTGTTGCATCAAGTGGCGAAGGCAATTCATTAAGTTGACCGGTTTCGACCTTATTGGAAACTCTTCAGGTAATATCCAGAATTTGCCGCTGACGGGATACCAACTTGGGCCCATTTGCTTCAGAGTCTGTGACTATCCACTACGCCACCCATGCCGCATACTGCACACAGTTTGAAGTCATATACCAACCTATAATTTCTACTGAGCTCTTCCTTCAGGCTAAACGTCTTTGTCAATCATTCTTAAACCGACTAGTCCTTAAAGGCGGAATTCTGTAATGTTGGCTCATTCCTTTCCTTATCGCTACAGTACACCCAACACGACTAGAATGATAGCCTCATTGTTTCTAGGAAGATGTCAAGTCAGATAACATTGGATTTATTAAAGCATTTATAGTCAGTAATGACAGAAATTCTTGGTCTATATTACTCTTACAGCAATAATTTTCAATCGATTTTTTATGTTCACAAATGGTATGTTAGTGAGTTACTACGCCTTTAATTAACTTTGGCAAACTGAAATAACAGTTTGTTATCCTGAAGGAGTTGCATTCATGCGCACCTGGAATAATTGTAATTACCTGATCTGCGTTTTGACTAACGCAGCTTTCATTGTTCCACTAATTTTCTTTCATCAAAATATTTCGGCCTTGCTTACCGTAGGCCTTCATCAGTTGCATTTCACGAAACAAATGAAGCAAGTGTGTTATTTCCTCTAGTCATAATATTTATATACCTCAGACTGACCTTTCATTAGATATTCGCGTGTCACATATGTGTGTGTGTGTGTACATTTTCATAACCGTTGTTTTCATCTAACTAATTTCGACCAGAGTGGCTGAATAATAATTTATCAATTGCATGCAATAACTATTCGTTTTTAACACACTCAATGTAAATGACGTAACTGAGATGGGGGAGACCCATAATTCAGAAAACACTCGTCATAAAAACATGCCATGAGTGATTAAACCAGAAGTCCGAAAGACTAATGCACATGTTAAATTACAATTCAAACCACTAGGATGTACTCAAGATAGAGAAGTTAATAACAGTTATTGGCGCACGCCACGCATGTCCATGTGTATGTGTATGCATAACTAAAAAACTTGGTTAAATTATTTTATTTTGATACACATGTACGTACATCTAAATGAAACTGCAGTCAATAGACATTAATTTACCCTTTGCACACGTCAGACAAATTATTACTTATAACTATTGTATTATTAGAATATTTCCAATGGGTAGGGTGGGGGTGTAAAACAGAAAATTAAGGTTGAAATCACTATTTGTTTTAAAATCAAATGAATAGTTAGAGATGAAATTTTGAAGACTATATTAATAATAATTGTTTATTCATTTGTTGAATAAAAGCTCACTAATTAGTCAATCTTAATCTGATGTTCTTAATCTTTTACTGGAGCTAGCTTCAGTTACCAATTCATGCAATCGCCTTTTTCTTCCACTAGCTAGTGTAGTATTCCAAATCGGACCTAAAGATTTTTCAACAGCTGTTTCATTCATAATATTATCTCTAGATTTAATTTCTATAGATTCCCTAATCAATCTCGTCATCCTATTACGACTACATATTGCTATGCGTTTGCATTCCTCCCAGTCGATAGTATGCCCAGTCTCCACTACATGACGAGCAAGGTCAGATTTAGCAATATGTCCATATTTACACGCAGTTTTATGTTCACCTCTTCTTACTTTGATTGGACGCATGGTTTCACCAACATACTTGAGACTGCAATCATTGCATGGGATCTCATACACTCCTGAAGTGTCTAAGGGTTCAATCTTTTCTTTTTGGTTAGGGAGTATAGTGCCTAGTGTAAGGGGCTGTTTTAAAACGGTCCTTATATTGTATTTTAAAGCTATTGATTTCACTTTCCTACTTAATATAGAGTCCGGTAATACCATGACCTTCCGCTCTTCCTTATCCTTATCCGCTTTTGTGTATCTCAACTAGGATTAAATTTCTTCACCATGTCCCTCATTGTTGTATCTATTAAATGAGGAGGGTAACCATTAGTCTTAAATATATCGCGTAGTATGTCTAATTCTAACTATGCTTTATATCTGTTAACTTGAGACTTCTTAATGTTAATGTTTAAGATCCCGACTTTCATACGAAACGGGTGATTGGACTTGAAGTGAAGGATTCCTGAATAAGTATCCTTCCTATAAATATCTCTTCCCAATTTCAGACCATTTCTAATTAATTTGACATCTAAAAATGGTAATTCACCCGACGATTCCCTTTCTAATTAAATTGTAGTTCGCTCATTCGATTGGCTAAATTTAAGAAATTTACCAATTTATTGTCACTATGGTTCCAGATCCAGTAATATATCATCCAGAAACGTAGGTACAGTTTGGTTTCAATGGAGTCTTGTAAACAGATTATTTCCAAGTCGTGCATAAAGATATTGGCTATTGGGACGATAAAGGTTGTCCCATTGGAACGCCTCCCTAATTTGTTTATAAAAATTCCTTACGAAATTTAAAATAATCGGAGGACATACAAATACTCATCATCTCCATGACGTGTCCTAACGTCATTTTGCTTCCTTCTAATATTAGCGGGTGATCAACTAGGAAACGTCTAAAACAATCCAGAGCCTCAGGTACCGGTATATTCGTGTACATAGATACTACATCTAAGCTTACTAATCTATCCTTTTCATCTAGTACATATTTATCAATAATTTCAACCAAATGATATGAGTTAAGCAAGGTATGTTCTAAGAAATAGGAATATTTTCTTATTCTATGGCACAAAAACTTTGAAATTTTATATGTTGGGGAGTGTTGTACATTCACTATAATTCTTAAAGGATTACCCGGCTTATGCACTTTAACTAAACCATAAACTCTGGGTGCAACCGTATCTCTTTGAATGAGAGTGTTACCATGCGTCGAATCCAATTCTTCATTAGCAATCATTTTATTGATTAATAATTTTACTTGCCCTTGTAACTTATCAGTAGGGTCTTTTGTTATTTTAGTGTATACTTCAGCATTACTTAACTGTTCTATCATTTTATTGTTATAATCAGACTGATTCATCATAACTGTAGCTCCTCCTTTATCCGCCTTAAGACATATAACATTATTTGATACTAAATCTTTTCTGAGACGTTTAATTTCATAATTAGGCTTAACTTTATCCTCTTTGTGTGTTAAAACCAATGAGGCAACGTCTAATTCAAATTTCACCTTATCATTATCCGAAAGAAGCTTTGCCGTTTTGACAGCCTCAGTAATTAATTCGTTTCTAACCGATCTTTCATTAGTTTGTTATCCTTCCGCCATTTTATTTTGTCAGACAATTGATAGCACTTGTAGTTCAGTAAAATCTTGAAACTTTTACATTTCCAGATGCACCGATTTTTGGCCTTGATTGATAGGTTCTCACTTGTCCCTTCATTTGGAAGCCCTCTATCAGCTGCTTGTCTGAAAGTGACGTTTGGAGACCAGATTTTCCGAACCATTTAAAAATTTTCGGGACTTCATTCCAGCCCCATCTTAGGTTGTCACCATTTCAGGAAAACAACTTGGGCGTAGTATCCTCTCAAGACATATTGATTCATATTTATTATAATTCGCTAAGGTTTTTTATTTTCAGCCAATATCCGATCTTAATACGTATTCTCTTATTATTATTATCCACGTCACCCCCACGTACACAAAACATATATATATATATATATATATATATATATATATATATATATATATATATATTGATCTCGCGACCGATAGGCAATACCTAACTGTATCGGATATGATAGTACGATCCTTGCCGGTAATTTAAGAATTTAGTCATTTTCTCCTACAGTGTCTCGAGTTAGGTTTCGTCGCGCAACTGACACAATGCTAAATGGGTATTGGTGAGATAGTGAGAATATTTCCTGACGCGGATGACATGTTTCGGCCGCTGAAGGTAACTTTGGTGAATGATGCCTCAAAACCAGATGCACTAGGTAAATGTTGCTTGTCATCCATATACCCTAGGGTATCCATTACTCTGGAGCATATTTCTTGCCTTCATACTAGTATTTGGATCCAAGTCGTCTTTGCTAGTCAACAAAGGCTTCTGCGGTGAGGCTTGATTTATTCCGCTGAACCTTGTGCGGGTCTTCGTGAATGCTGTTCTTTGTAAAAGTTTTAGTTATTACTTTTGTTCATTTTCAGGCGCCAAGTTCTATCTCGGATGTTGACGCAATTGATACAGAAATAGTTGAATATATCGCACAGCTACGCGGCGCCCCTCCAAAAAGCGAATTGTTAACCAGTGATCCTGGTGAAATTCCGTCACAGAACGCCGACTTCGATTTTCTATCACCTGCAGTTGGCATGTCAACTCGTCTGCAATGTCAAAATCGCCTTCTTACATACATAACCAATGATATCAGCAACGAGACCGTGGCAGAGAGCAGGGCGCTGCGACAATGCCTGCTCAGAGAGAATCTCAATTTAGACTGTACTACAAAGGCAAGACAGGTAAGAAGTTGTACATTTTTCACGCTTCCCTTTTTCGTTCTTGTTGCGATTGGAAATTATTTAAACATTATTTGCAAGCCTTGTGTTGTGCATCTCAGAGCATACAATATTTTACTAAAATAGCAATATGAAACGCATAGGTTAATTAATGTTAATCTATTGTAGCGTATTAGCATTTAAATCTCCAAACACAAATCACCTACATTGTTGCTAGACTTTTTCTTTTCCAATGTAAAGGTTTTCACACCCTCACCAGAAATTCTTCCTGGTATTTATTGATTGACTTGTCAATCGATACGACAATACTATTAAACAGTAATTAATTGCCAGGGTGGTGGTAAAATTTCCTTAAATCAAGTTTGCGAGCTTGAAGTAAACACCAATCCCATTTTATTTAACCAGTCGTCGAACAACATAGCCAGTGCGTGCGACTGGCGGTAGTTCTGCTATGTTGCTCGACGACTGGTTAAATGAAATTGGACTGGTGTTTAATTTAAGCTGGAAAACTTGATTTAAAGAATCAACATGACAGTCGTGTTTTTCAAAATCCGCACTCATTATTTCAACAATACCGATATCTGCACCACAAAAGCATCTAGTGTCACATACATTTGCATACCAATTTTAATTTATTGCATTGAGGATTTGAAAGCTTTTAGTTCAAAAAATGTTTATTTTATTGAAACATCATCACTGAGCTGTCACCAGATCCAATAAACGAAAGTGATTTGACAGCAAAATCTGGTAACTATTTATTTTATTAAACAAGAAAATGTGCTCTCACTCCCTTCGCTTTTTGTAACGGTGTGATAACTTTTATGACAGGCACTTGAGGCATCTATCACTGGTTTTTTTCTTTTAATGAATATACTTCTAAAATAATTTAACAATTTTTATATATTCCTGATTACGATGAATAAATATGTATCTATTTAAGTATTGTGAATGGCTTACTAATTTAATATATGTCAGGCCACGAGGATATTCCAAGTTCAGCATGACGAAAGTTGTAATCTCAGACACACTTGCGTTTCGTGCTTACAGACCATTCAAAGGTAGGAGCCGGTACTACGCTCAGAATCAATTCTACGTTTGGTCAGGTAATGTGGAATTTTTGAACAATGCCATCACATATATATGTGTACAAGAGCAGTAGTAGATAAACATTCAAATGAGTTTCTTTACAGTGAGGCTTCAAAGCACGCTCCCTTTGTGTAACATGTACCGACGCTCTCAACTATACTAAAATCATTGTTTGTTAAGTTGTCTACATTTAGCCGTAGATTAGAATAGCAACCATACAAAACACGTGGTATTCTAGCTAAAGTTCGTACTCTGATATTGATTTCAATAATTTTCAACATCTTGTAATGAAAGTGATTTTAAATACATACAAACGCCAAAAGATGGCTGGCCTACCACACCTGTTGTTATTTACGAATGTCGTCGATCGACTTCCACTCAGTTATCAATGTAAATCAGGCAGGCGAGAGTGTCACTGACTTTTGCCGTCAGAGCAGAGACCAATAAAGCACTAATCGATTTCTGATTTTAAGTTTAAAATCAGCACCGATATTGTATATTTTTCGAAAAGTATGTATCAATATTGACCCTTTCCAAATATAATAATAAAATACATTATACACAGGTCTAGTTCTTCCACAAAGTGGGATCCAGAAGAGCCAATACGGGTAATTTATAATTAACTAGGCGACAGTGGGACCAGCATCAGCTGATAGAAATAAGCCGTTCTTATTTTTCACAAGGTATGACCAAGTACAAAAGAGGAGATGTGATCAATCTAATTCCACTCACTTATCACTCTACACAAATACTTCTGGTCGCGTTAAGGTCTACAACGAATTAACGCATAACTTCACAACCAGCAGTGGTGTTCGTGAAGGTTGTCCACTTTCCCCCTTTTTGTTTAATTTTGTAATCGATGCTATTATTAAAACACTCCCACACATTCAGGATGCTGGAGTTGAAGTTCTCCCGGACGATAAACTAGTCGATCTTGACTATGCGGACGATATCGTACTATTATTCGACAATCGGGATGTTGACCAGGCCACCTTAAGTAGATTAACAGATGCTGTTCCGTCTTTCCGTATGAAATACGCACCCCTAAATATAAGATACTGTTACAGGATCACCTACCACTCACTCCAACGTTGCGACTGCAGAATGAAGATCTTGACATAGTCGACAGGTTTACATATCTTGGGAGCTCTATCAATAACGTAGGCAATATGTCCGACGAGGTGAGAATACGAATCGCGAAATCGAGAGTAGCTTTCTCGAACCTTTGTCATTTATGGAGAAACGCGAATATTTCACTTTGCCTTAAAGGTCGTGTTTACAATGCATCTGTACGCGCAGTTTTACCATACGCTAGTGAAACTTGGCCTCTTAGAGTTGAAGATTTTAGACGCTTACAGGAATTCGACCATCGTTGTTTGAGAAGCATAGCACATGTTGGTTACCAACAACGAATAACCAACATTGACATCCGTAGACGTATTTTTAGATCTGCCAACAAGTGCTCCTCGTTAGAAAAACAAATAAGGCTCCATCAACTTCGTTGGCTCGGTCACGTTTTGTGTATGCCCTCAATTCGATTGCCCAATAGAGCTCTGTTCTCTCATCCAGCACCAGATTGGCGTAAGAAACAAGGTTGGCAGATTTTGACATGGCAGAAACAGTTGAAGTCAAATTTTTCCAAATTGGGTAGTGTAGGATCCACTCGTCTGGCAGAATGGGGTCTTCATGCGCATCATAGTTCTTGGTTAGAAACCCTTAGCGATATGGCATCGAATCGAGCTCAGTGGCGATCTTGCTGCAGATGTCTAGTAGAATCATCGTCGTAACTTTCTTTTCTTTGTAGGGCAAAGTTAGCTGCGAGGTTTGGTTTGTTTATGACGTGATACAGTGATATCCGCAAGGAAGCTGTATTGCTGATGTCGCCTTGTCCGAATGCTAACTTGGCCATAATGGTGTTGTGGAGAGGTTTAGTTTGCCTCATTTCTGTGAGTTATCCTGATAAACTTACTCATAGTAGATAAGTTTTCCTTCTTTCTGCCTCTCCCTCTCTCTCTCTCGTAAATCTCATTAACAATTTGTCTAAAATATTATTTCTGCTTTCATTTATGTACTTTTTTCACTCCTTGTGGTTATATGGCAGCGAAGCATTAGTTACTCTTGACTTTTGTATGGCTGGACATGATGATGATGATGATGATGATGATGATGATGATGATGATGATGATCACTGCAATTTAGGCAGCCAAGAATGTAACTGACATTTGCCGTTGGAGCCGAGGCCAATAATGCACTAACCGATCTTCTCATCTTATTAAACCAAATATTTAGTGAATTTGACATGAAACGTACACGTGCTAAACCCTGTTTTATGCTCTCTGGCATATTCTCTTGATAAGAAGCGAAATAACGGGTTGCTAGTTATAGTGAGAGTCTCTCGTTAAATTAATTTAGCTTAATTGCAATGAAGGTTGTGTTCGCTTTTCTCTTTATTCTATAAATTAACTCTGCAATGTTTCCTTTTTAGACTAGACATCTCGTTGGTCTTTTATTGCAGCTACTCCGAAACTATTAGTATATGCAGCGAAATGCTATATTAGTCAATATAAACGTTAAAGTTTAGTTGTTGTTTCACTTTTAAGGCTTAATATTAGCCAAGTAGTTCAATAGGCAATGTTTGTGAACAATACTTAATTAAAGTGTAGTAGCTTGTTCTGCACAATCGTAGTCAACGTAAACAGCATTAAATCAGCATGATCAACTACTACGCTACTGCCGCACAACCAATAATTCCTGACTTATTGTGCACTGTAAAAGATCACTAACCCCTCACTTTTTATATAAGGCTATAATTGCAATAAAAATTTGAAGAAGTCATTGAAAAAAATATTTGTTTTGAATAATAAGACTTTGTAATAAATAATTTTGTGTGTGTATGCTCTAGCTTGCAATTACGTTTAGGAACGCCCACTTTGTGATTGTGAGTCTGTATCCTCATTCTTTGTTTTGTAATTCTGCACTGATCTAGCTAGTTCTAATACATTACAATAAACAGAGACCTATATCGCCCTCACCGTGGAATCCAGATGAGCCAATCCTGGTGAGACATATTTAACCAGACTTTTCCATTTAACCCTGTTTGCCGCTAGACTTACACATATTGTCGTCCAGGAAAAGTGCGGTGCGTCATGATCAAACGTCTGATATCGCGAATAATAGTATTTAGCCATGAAATGGCTGGCCTACTACTCATGTTGTTATATCCAAATGTTGCAGGCAAACTTCCACTCCATTATCACTGTAATGAAACCGGCAGACGAGAATGGAACTGACATTTTCCGTCAGAGCAGAGGTCAATACAGCACTAATCGATCTCTGCTTGAAAGTTTAAAATCAAGACCGATATTGTATACTCTTCGACAAGTACGTAGCAATATTAGCCATTTCCAAATATAATAACGAAATATATTGAACGAAGGCCTAGTTCTTCCGCAAAGTAAGATCTCGTAGAGCCAATACCGATAATTTATGATTAACCAGGCTTGTCTACTCATCCCTATTTTCCACTAGACTCGCATATTGTCGCCTATTGCTTTTAGGTGAGTGAGATTACAGCACGCCGTGATTGACTAACCGATATCGCGTCTAATAGTATTCTATCCAGAAATGACTCACCTACCCTTTCTTTGGTTCTAGCCAAACACTGGAGTTGCTTAGATGGCCAGGTTAGCGGGATGTGGAATTTGGCTTTAAAATAGTGTCACAGCCAGCTTAATCGACGATCCATAACAAGGTTCTATGTTTATATATTTAAATGATCATTGATAGCGCGAGCGGTCATAATAATTAGTTTTAATCAAGGTTGCAATCTAGATCTAAACGCCTGATCCTTTATGTACATACATTTGTCAATATAACCTTAGAATTGTATAGTGTTGAAAAGGCAATTAATCTAGTAGACCGGTTACGTTTTTATTGGAAACTCATCACTTACTGTCCATAATTTTCCGCGAACAGGGCTTGAACGTGAGCACGTCTGATTCTAAATTTGTTGCTCTAACCACTGAACCACCTTTCCGACCTACACAATTTACCGATTTTAAGTAATTCATGGTAGATATTTTGTTCAGCTTTTCGTTCAGGTGGATCGTACATGGCATCTCTTTAGACCTAAATTTCCAACTAATTAAGCCCATTCTATCGTTATAGGACCGACATGACGCCACCTGGGGAAGTGGCACTGGATTGAACATTTATATATTTAAGCGAACATGAGTTGCGAGGGCAGTGATAGTGATTATTTGAATCAAAGTCGCGTTCTTGATATAAGCTCTAATTCCGTTATATTCGTGCTCCGGTTCGAACCGGTATTTGAAGAATTCTCCAAAAACAAAAAATCGGTCTATTGGATGAATGGCCTTTGCTACATTATGCAATGTTTAGTTTATACTGCCAAACGTACATATAATGGGATTTGTGTTTATACCAAGCTCGAAACCTCAATTTACACAAGTCGTGTCGAATGCCGTAGCCAATCGCAAAGGCTTTGTGAGGCCATTATTAATGCGTATACTTGCCGAGAAATCAAACGCGCGCTAGAATCGAAAGCAGGAATAGAAGGCCGCTGATACTGGTCGCGCAACTAAAGAGTGCGGCGAAGTTCTTGAATTTGATCCAAGTCTATAATTTCAGGTCGAATCTCTTCTTGAGTTGGCCTAAATCGGTTTGGTCTCTTCTCGTATCTTTCTAAAAATAATAACATGAACATCCTTCGATGTAATACAAAGCACACTGATACCGTGATAGTTGACAGAAGTGGTAGTGTCGGCTTTTTGGTAGATAGGCACAACGGATTTTTAAGACGAAATTGCTGTAATTAGTTTGTTTAGATACTGTTTGACCTCTGCTTAAGCAAACTTGAAATCATCAGAGGAATCTCAATAGAATCCAGTGGCTTTGCGATTCCTTATTAGACCACAAGTCTGCCATTTCGTCAAAAGTAGGACCTTCGATATCTCGTAACAATTTCAAGAGATCATTTTAGTGTTAACAATGCCGTATGCAATATGTGGCGAATTAAGTAGGTTTTCAAAGTGGTTGTCAAGTTGTGCTTAAGAAACTGATAGCGCTCTTACTTTCCTGACGATATAACCATACTAATACTTCAGATTTGAGCGTAACATTCAAATAAGTTATTATGAAGCTTAGGAATCATAGTGCGATCTCATCTTAGTTCTGAAGAATGTCGGTGTTAGTTAAGATAGCCATCTACTTCATAGGCTTTATTATGGGAGACAAACCGAGGCCTAAATAATTTTTGTTCCTACTGTAATTACAACTGGCCCAGCAGAAGCGTAGGCATCCTTGAAAGCATTCTTCACAACTGCATTCTTTTGCAGTGCACCGATTTTCGGAAGCAATACAGGCTGTCGAATGGAGCAGTATTTACATCTTATTATAGCGACCAATTAATTTTCCTGTACAACCTTCGGAATACGCGTTTGCGTCATGAACAGACGACAAACAACGTCTGCTTTCCATAATGTGTTCGATCTGAGTACGATGGCAAGCCACTGTCCCATCTGTATGGATGACATCGCTACGCCCTGTAGCAGGATGGTGTTTGTGGTGTTGGAAAATTTAGTTCACCGCAAACTGATTAAGACTAAGTTCAAGATTGAAAAGCGTTGTGTCGTTATCACAGATACTTTCAACCAAGTTCCACCTCCCTACAGCTCTGTTTCCTGTGCGGTCTTGACCTAGTTGGGCATTGCGATTACCGGAAATCAATAAGATTTCGGAATGATGCTCAAGGCCTATATCAATCTTTTCATTAGCAGAACGGTTGAGTTTGCGTGTACACGTTTAGTATTTCGAACATCAGTTTGCCTACGCGGAACCGAGCATAAGGCGATCGAGAGCTTATGACTTACCAGTCAATAAGGACTGTTCCTGCAGCTCTGGATAGACAAAAGGCGACATCCTACGTCGCCGGCTCACTCACATTGGAATGGAGAAAAGTATCGCCTTATCCTGTAAATGAGCCCTAATGAAGCGCATTATGGAGTGCTTAAAGAATTTCTGATAACCTGTAAACAAACAACGTGAATTCTGCGCTTTGTCGGTTTCACAGTGATACACAAGGATAAAAAACTCCGTTGGAATTCCATCGTGCGTATTTTTGACTTTTTTATTCAAATTACTTTTGTATGACAAGTTCTGTGTTACTAACAAAGCACTCCTTTGGTCTCATTTAACTTTTTAAAATTTTTAAGTGTGACAAATTTTTCAGTCGTGAACTGACTAAGCCAGTTTCACTCTCACTGACAAATGTAGTAAATACAGAATCTCTTTATCTAATAGTACTGCCAAAGGATCGAGGCTACGCGGAGAGAATACAAGTCGAGATTTATCTTTAAATCAAGTTGGCGAGCTTGAAGTAAGCATCAATCCCATTGTATTTACCCAATTTTCGAACAACATAGAAATACTACCGTCAGTCACACATACTGACGCATTTCGGCTTACCATGATCATCATTAGAGCATGACGGCAAACTGACTAGCAAGGATCAAACTACAATACATATATATATGGAAAGCAAAATTAGATATGCGGCTCTTACCTCTAGTAGTCTCGCATACATTGTATTTGACTGGAAGTGCTGGATGCACAATTTCTATGCAGTAACGAACATTAACGTTTTGCAGCTTTCGCCCTTTATATATATATATATATATATATATATATATATATATATATAGGTTGTACAATTAAACAATCAATGTATGCGCGGGTGGTGGTAACAACTATTTAAATTGAGTTTGCGAGCTTGATGTAAACATCAATCTCATTATATTTAATTAGTCGTCGAACATTAGGCTTATAGCGAAAATAGAGGATTTTAAAAGCAGCATCTTTCCGATTTAAAAAAGCGTATTTATTCGAATATGGCTGAAATTTTGATATGTGATGCACAAAGTGGTTTAGAATAGAAAAATGTTCATATCCTTTATCTACATGTCTTTTTTTTAATGCCACGAATAGATAAGATATCGTACGCAATGCAATCTTAAGCTTCTTATCTATGTTTTGTGAAAAGCGTTTGAGATGGAGTAATCTAGGTTTTAATCCGTTTTCTAAAAATGTCATTCGAAGATATCACAATGATAACCAATTCTTGATTATACTGGTCTGGCACTTTATTTTCTGCAGTCTAAAATCATCCTGCCAATTGATTTATTGAGTACGCGCCCTGGCTTCTTGGAGTTGGCAGAGCTGAAATTCATACTCACTTAGTGTACTTTTTTAAGCCAAAAGCTATAAACCACTGGAGAGAAACTTTCAAAAATATCATATTTTGGTGTGTGTATGTGTGTGTGTGTGTATGTGTGTGTGGGGGGTGTGGTGATTGCGGCTTACATAAGTATTTATCTATGCACAATATTTTGTGGAACATATATATTCACACGGTTCAATTTTACATCTCCAATGAAAGCAGCATTTTTTAGCTTATCTTATTTGGCCTTTTTCACACGTTATTCTCGGGATGGCATAAAATAACACTTTGTTTCCTCTATGTTTGCACGTTTTCCAATTCTCTCGTTGCAGAGCAAAGGCCTGTAGTATTAAATCACTTCTTCACTAGCCCAACCATGTATTTTATGTTTTAGCCCGACTTTGCATCGGTAAGGCTGAATAAACGGAGTAAGGCTGTAGACGGCGACAAGGATTCTTCCGGTTTGCCTGATCAGAAAAGTGGAAAACGTCTTTCCGCAAATAAAGTATGCAGTGTCAACAGTAAGGTCTCCGGAGTTTCTGCTCGAGAAACAGACAACGTTCAACTGGATGAAGATGACAGATCAGTTATTGTTGGCGGCTCACTTTCTCGAAGGGATGCCAACTCTGAGGGAGGAAATAAATTAGCTCTCTGCCAATTAAATAATGCAGACCAGCGAAGCTTGTCCTATCTCGTAAATGTTTGGCTTGGCTCTTTTATCATTTATTCGTGTAGATCGAGAAATAGTTGGTATACTGAAGCATTTATTTATTATAAAAGAATGTTTACACAAAACAATTAGTGGTAATTGTGGATTTGACCGCATTTATCTTGTGCGGGACAATAGATAGCACTCTTAGGTCGGTAAAATCTTGAATTTTGATCATTTTCAGGTGCTCTGCTTATTGGCTTCGACTGATGTGTTCTCAATTGTCCCTTCTTTTTTTAGTCTTCCATCAGCTGATTGACTGAAAATGACGTTGGATCAAGATTTTCCATTGTTCTTTGCCCGATATTTCGAGACCTCATTTCCTGTCTCATCTTCAGGGTTGACACAATACGCACAGGAGTAAAACACAACTTGTGGCAAATCAACTGTCTACTGGATGAATGGCTTTTTCCACACTATACGCTAACTATTCACTAAATCAAGTTTGCGAGCTTGAAGTGAACACCAATCCCATTGTATATAACTAATCATCGAAAAAATAGCAAAACTACAGCCAGTCGCATGCAATGACGCGTTTCGACATTCCATTATAATCATCAGAGTACAACGGCAAGTTGTGTTTTACTCCTGTGCGTATTGTGTCAACCCTGAAGATGAGACTGGAAATGAGGTCTCGAAATACCGGGCAAAGAACAATGGAAAATCTTGATCCAACGTCATTTTCAGTCAATCGGCTGATGGAAGGCTAAAAAAGGAAGGGACTAGTGAGAACCCATCAATCGAAGCCAATAAGCAGAGCACCTGAAAATGATCAAAATTCAAGATTTCACCGACCTAAGAGTGCTATATATTGTCCCGCACAAGATAAATATGGTTAAATCCACAACAAGAAGGACAGCACTGCGCAAGAGAGTTTATCATTAAAATTAGTGGTAGTTGTTTCCTAAACTTTATTTTGACGGAATTATTTGATTATTTTTATTGTGAATTTCGGAAAGCCATGAAAAACCCAGTTTGGATAATGAATTTTAAAACTAGTTGAACAATTTGAGTCATTCGTTTTTGCACCTGCTTTAGTGTTGCATAATGTGAACAAACAATCCAGCATTATCCATCATTGAAGGATTACTTGTGCATAGAGTATCGACCATACGTTTCAATTGGCGTAGTTGACTTATTCATTGAAATCTTTTAAGTGCCTATTTAACTCATTTTATCGGCTACACCTCTGTGCATATCTTGGGTCGCCTTCAAAATCCCAATTGAAGCTTAATCACACACACCAAATAACCCAATTCAAGCAAAAGCTAATGCGTGTGGAAATTTCTGCACTATCTGAGACTACGGATAACAATTGTCTCTAATCATATCCGATTCATTTAGTTTCAGGCTGTTCCGGATGTAAATTGAGCACAATTATTATCTCGCTGGTGCTTGTCTTCCATTCCTGTCCTCCGAACTGCACCGTAAGTGTATTACAGGTCAAAATGTCGACCAGCACTGACATCCACTCCTGAGAGCATTGTGGTGATTTAGGAAAAGGCTGCATCGACAGTGCAGTTAACCAGGTTGTCCGCAATTTAATCCTTCTAGAGAGTCGAAGCGAATCGCAAACTGTTATGGAAGACCTCTGCTAGTGCAAATACTGACAGAGAAGTCAATATAACAGACATTGACCAATGGAGCTAGTTTTTTCCGATATGCTACCATTAAACATAGCTCCGTGTTACATCTTGCGTGACACAGAATTGAAATCTACCCAATAATTAGGAAAGTAACGATGCTGAATCGCTGATAACAGTGGCACAACTCAAGAATTTGGTGGTGTCTATGTATACGTATTAACATTAAAATAATTTTACAAAGTGGCACAGTGTATTTTATATATTGACAGAATGTGGGTGGCTAGTTTAATCTTTAGGTGTTAAGAGATTCCCAAGATGCTCCATCTGGAGGAAAAGCTTACCGGAAATGTAAGGTAGGTATACGAATTCAAAATGCACGTTGTATGCGGAACGGGTGGCGCAGTGGATAAAGCCTCAGATCCTATTTGACTCCCATCTGCGGCAAATTCTGGATAGTGCTTGAAGAGTTCCCAAAAATGAACGAAGCCGGTCTACTGGATGAATGGCAAATTTTACCTGATGCTATTTTTGATGAGTCATAAATAAACCTTAGTTTGTAATTAAACAATCATTGATTGAACGGGTGGTAGTAGCAATTCTTTAAATCAAGTTTTCGAGCTTGAAGTAAACACCAATCCCATTTTATTTATTATTTTTCATTTTAATAAATTTTAATTTGAATTTAGAAGTTAGTTGTATATTACTTATTTTATTTTCAAAAAAAGCATTGATTTCTGTGATGCCTAACACAAAACTAAAGTTCGTGTATAATACTAAACGTCAGCTAAGCATAACTCTAAGGGATAATCTCTATGCAATAGAGTAGTCCAACACTGATTATTTAATAAAAATGTCTTAGTTTCTCAGTGTGCTTCGTAGGCCAGATTAACCGATTACTAAAAAATGAAGCTGGCAATGAGGAGAACGTTCTCGCCATAGCTAACCTCAGTGTTTATGAAATTTGCGCTCCAAATCAAGCGGATTTCCAGGTTGTTTTCAAAGCAAACACCAGAACATATTACGCACAGCGAAATCTGTTGTGTAAATCACTCTTAATACTTAGCTAAATAAACAAAGAACATTCGTATTTGATTTTAATATAAACTTGTGGATTTTTTTGCGTATGTGTGCGTGCCTCCAAGGTGCGTTTCTCGTCCCCTGTTTGCTATCGTATACTATATGCATTTAATCAAAATAAATCCCTCATATTTTCGAAAAATTACCTTGTAAAGTACTAGATATTACACTTGAGTTGAGTTCTCACAAAGACGATGCCGTTTTTTAACCTTGTCGTATATACCCAATATTATGAATGAGAGTTTCAATACTTGATGGGTGCTTTAAACTGACAACATATTTAGTCAGATTCCGTCATTATTTATATGTATGGATTGCCAGTATAAACTAAGTGTTGCATAATGTAGAAAAAGAAATTCATGACGTAGACCGATTTTGTCCTTAATAGAACTTTGTCAAACACTTTTTCGGAATTTGCGTTGAGCGGTGCTCGAACCGTAGTGCATTTGCTTCGGAGATTTGCATTCCTCCACTGCGCCATCCCGGCTGAACAGCATGCGCAATTTCAAATAATATGCTAACTTATGTTCTTGGTTAGTCGTTCCTTCATTTTGAGTCACTTTTGCATCTCTATTGACTTTAAGTTCTAAATTGCCTCTTACCATGATCTGTGAGTATAGGACTGACAACATCCTACCTGTGCATGTGATGTTGAACTGAAGATTTATAGCAGGATTGCGATTTTATATATATATATATATATATATATATATGATGTTATTATAAACTAAGCATAGCATAAGGTAGTCAGTGCACTTCATCAAATAGACCGGTCTCGTTCTTATTAGGATCTCGTTAATTACTTTTCATATATATATGTTTGGAATGTGTGATTGCAAACACTGGTGCTGATGTTATGATACTGCTCGACGTCACCTGTCTTTGCAAATGATCGATCAAATGCTTATGTCTGTGTGATATTGCCTTTCTTAATGTCTTATATAACGGAAGAGATATTTCTTTCGATACGAGATCTGGAGAAAATTTTATTGTAATGTTTAAACGCTTTTATATAAAGGTTATGCTCAAATATAGCAAGTATTTCTCGTTTTATATCTTATATACAAAATGGCATATGTATATTTTTGTTTATTTCATTTGTAATACCGATTAATTAACTCATGTGAAATCTTTTATAGAATTCATATTTCATTTTTATTTATGCATTGCTGTAAACTCATTGTCACTTTATCATTTACAATGTGTAAGAGTTTTATTTTAAATTTTTTAATGATCATCTGACTACCTATATATATTTAGATTATTTCCTGATATTGAACTAGGAATATGTTTAAATTACATAATGCATAAACGTAAATTTCGTACGATAACGGCAGCTGCAGCAAATTTCATTCGCCTGAAATCCTTGGCAGAAGACAATATGGGAATGAAATGGCCACTCTCAAATGGTATTTATTACTTGATAACGGCAGCTGCAGCAAATTTCATACGCCTGAAATCCTTGGCAGAAGACAATATGCACGTACCACTGTTCTAGGAAAGAAATGACAATTGTTGCTGAAAGCGTAATTTGAAATTGCAGCGGAGTTCGTACATTTGGTTCTCGCATCGAATTTGATTAAATGTTATTAGCAGTCTGGCTCTTTCTTCCTTTAGATCCGTAACTAGCACATTGTGTTGTCTCGATATTTCGGGGGCCATTTTGGCTCTCTTTATGCAGGAGATTCAAAACAATATTTATAACAAACAAAAATATTGTAAACAATCATTGATTGCGCAGACGGTGATAACATATGCTAAATCTAGGTTGCGAGATTTATATAAACACCAAGCCCATAATACATGTTTTTGTTAGTATAAACTAAGTCGATGCTGATTTGCACTAAAGTTTATTTTGGCATAACTGTGTTATGTAAGGATTTATCTTGCCTCCCTTCCGTGTGTTATCTAGGTGAACATACTCATTGTAACGAGATCCTCCTCCTAATAAATCTATCCTTTAATAATCGATGGCTTAAATTAGTATTTTTGTTACTTTTAGCACTTCTCGAAAAACATCTTGTTTTTGTTATTGGAAAACAGTTATTGTGTAGCGAAATGTTAGTTACTAATGACTTTTGTACTGTTATGCATGATGATAATGATGAACTAAGCATTGCAGAAGGTAGCAAAGAAATATTTTCCAATTAATGAATACGTCTAAACCAAAGGTCAAGGCTACAACGTTTATATTCTAGATTAATGCCGAAATTATATATTGTTAATTGAAATATTAATTTCTGTAAATTGGTAGAAGCAATTTATTTAAGACGTTTGTCTCTTCATTAGACTAAATAAAGTACGTTTTGAGTGGTAGAAATTTCAGACTTTGTTCGATGAAGTAGGAGGATGGTAAGTGTTATATGAAAACAAATGGAGTACATTATTTTTGTGAAAGGTTATTGGAATTATGACGGTTAGTCGATCTTCGTCGGTATTATTTTCCGCCTAAGGGTCCAACTAGTTATACTCTGTCATGATAAGAGATATACTATTTCACCTGTAAAATGTATATTGAATTAAAATATAATGGCGGAATTTTACTATAGGTATTTTATTAGCACTAACCAATCATTATATAAAGTAGACCTGTTTCTTCCTTTTGGATGACTCATCAGTATTATCAAGAATTTGCGCGTCCGGGATTTAAACTCTGGACCATTTTACATGTGGCTTCGGTGGCGTAGGGGATGGGTAACTTGGCTGTACATCGAATGCTATCAGATAAAGATCCTGGCCACGGAAATTCTGTTCACTGCTGATGGGTGCTTAATTAGGATAATAGCGGTCTAATGGATGAAACACGTTTGTTATCTGATGATTAACACTGACGAAATAAACTTATTTCTATGAGTATCTACTGGCTAAGATTCTGGAGTCATGTCGCAGCCTATAATAATCTTGTTTCTTCTGTTATTATATTAACGAACAAAGCAAAACAGAGCTAGGATTAGATGTAAGTGTTTAGTATATGCTGAGCATTGCAGAAGATAGCAAATGCAGAACATGCAGTAGACCACTTCTTTCCTTTTTTGGTCCTCATCACCACTAGCCAGAATTTCCCCGGATACGTATTGAACCTGGCAACATTTGAATCACAATCATGCTACTCATTTCCAAAGTCGCCAATTGGATGAATTGCGTGACTGTAAACTAAATGGCCCCGAGTTCAAATCCCAGCTGTGGCAATTCGGGATAATACTGATGATTGCTCAATAAGGTTAAAATCGGCTTTTCTTATTAATTGCATGTTTTATTTTATAATATATATATATATATATATATATATATATATATATATATATATATATATATATATATATATATATGAAAAAAGAACCGTAATCCATGGAATAACATTTATTAATAAATATTATTTCTACCAGTATCTACAGCCATTTTCTGTATTCGTTAATATTTTCGTTCATCCAACCATAATTTTCTATTTGTTGTAATCAATCCACTCTTAGCTGTGTCTGTCTTGCTTTTACGCAATGTAGACTTCTTCGTTTTCGTATGGTCATGTAATCTGTCATCGCTTCCATTTCGTATGTGTCTGCAATTTCTTATTTTGAGACCAATCTGCTACTTTTGAAGGCCTGTTCGTTATGTTTCTGCTCCAGTCCAATTTGATTTATTTTTGAATTACTTTCTTCACGTTTAAGCAGGGATTAAGCTTATTAATTGCAATAGATTCAAAATCCAGAAGTATTTTTCCGGCTTTACTTAGCGTATAATTACTACTGACAACATGATCTGTGAGTAGTACATGTTCACAACTTGTTGATTTTTGTGCAAAAGCTGCACCAATATGTAATAATTGTTGGGAGAGATACTGATTTATGCTAATTTTAAGCATCGGTTGTGATCTGCTGATGTAAAGAGCGTTTCAGGTACACTGAAATTTATATACAGATAATGGTGTTGACGTCAGAGGAAGGCTGTCTTTTTCATTAGTTCGACTATGTTTTTTGTTTTGAGCACAACTCTCACCTATATTGGCGGGAACTGAGCTTTAGTCGTTTGAATTACTTCTTTTTAAAATCTCAGCTGGAAGATCACCTCCAAAGGGTACACTTAGCGTTAATCTGCGAGGCGTTTTTTCCCTCCAAACTCGTCTCGATTTTATCACTTTGCCTCAATTTCTATTCGATAAACCATTCAGGATAACCATTTTTTTCCAACGTTTTGCAAAGCAGATTCAGCTGTAATTCAATTTTCTTCGGTGAAAAATCCTGCGTATTCGTGTACCCAAATTGATTATTGGGTTCCTGTTGTACGCCCTTTGTACACTACTGGAATAATAGATATACTAGTATGTATTAGGTTTTGCGAACCTAGTAACAAATTAGTTCAGTTGTGACCAGAAGGATAAACCAAAGGCAGCATGAACGGAAAGTATAATCTCATGCACATTCGTTTCGTGCTTACTGGCGACTCATCAGTAGGAGCCGGTATTACGCCCTTTAACCACTATATATTTGGTAGAAGAATGTGGAATAATAGGACGGTACAATCTCCTAAGATATACTGCTTGGTCCAGCTTGATTTCTTGTGAACTGACCTTGAATTGATACCTTTTTCATCTCTCGTAATTTATACATCTAGGAATGATAAATATCCGCCTTTTTCATCTTCTTGTGTAAATTGATTGCTTGATCGACCTTGCTTATGTGATTTAGCAGCGCATTTGTATCTTCATTCGTTCCTACGACTATGAAAGTATCCTCAACGTAGCGTACGTAAGTATGGGCTCCTTTGAAAAATGATTTTAATCCAGTTGCTTCTAAATGATGCATATATATGTTGGCTAAGAAATGTTCAAAAGGACTACCCATACTTATTCCGTTAATTTGTCTTTGAAAGACTCCTTGTATAAGCATTGTACGTTAGATGTGCATGATAAAACAAGTTCCCTTATATCGCCCACTTCTACCAATTTTTCCGCTACCGATGATATATAAAATACTACCAATATATTTTAATTAAATCGAGATATGATAACTTATCAGATATGATAAATGTTTACCTGATTTAATTATACTGTTATTGCAAACTTATTATTATATTTCAGATATAACCGACCGTTAAATTATATTTATAGCCTTTGCGTTATTATACTGACTATTATGTTTAATTTCAGGATTATTTTCGATTATTAAGTATGCATAGTTCAATAATAATGATGATGATAAAGATAGCTTCTTACTTTTTGAATGTTGCTTGTGCAAAACGTAGATATATTGACATTCTTGTTTATGATATCTTATATTTTTGTCATTTTCAATTGCATTATTGATTTTTTAAGGCCGCAACGGGCGAAATCACATTTAGTCGTCATTTGATCTAATGTGTAAAATATTATATATGTTCAATATATCGACATTATACAATATGCATGTATTGCCACAATTATAAAACTTTCTTTTTTTGTTACAATGAAGTCGGATTGTATGCGCAGGAATAGTGCTAGTGGACATAATAGACTTGCGTTCTTGCATTTGGTGCGAAATCACAGAAGGTCAGCTGGAAATCGCTCGTCAGTCAGATTCAACCACGATAATCAAAACGTTTCGTTTTCTCGCGGCAAGCGTCCACGGATGCTGTCAAGGTTGGTTTGACCTTATGATTTTAAAAATATCATTTAATGTACACGAAACGAGGCTTGTTTGAGTTGCCTGGCGCCATAGACTTTTCTGGCCTAATCGACCGGTTCTGGCTAGTCGTTCTTGCGATGGACGAATGAACTTTTCCATTATTATTCGCAAACAACCTACAATTAAGATTTACCGCGCGTTCAGCGCTTATTTTCAATTGCATAGTGACGGAATGAAAACACACGTGCCAAATGCGGGAGACAAGTTTCGGCTGATGATGGTAATTTTGGCTATAAGCGCGTTATATTCAAATAGTTTGAGGAGGTGCTCGTCAGCGTTGCTCGGCAGGCCAGTTAAGAGGAAAGAACCAGTTTAAACTAGTAGCACACCGAAGAACATATGACCCTGAGGTTTTTCTACAGTCCAGGCGTAATTTTTAATACAAAAAATGACGAATTTGTGGTTAGGCTACAGTAAGCGTCATTTTTTGAATTCCAATGTGTAGCTGTTGTGCGTAATTGATTGGTCGTGTATCTCAATTTGAAGAAGAACTACGTCTGGTTAAGATGCCTCCATAGTTGCACAGTGGAATTTGCGCCATTGACAGGCCGAGGACTCGCAAATGCCTTCATTGATCAGTAACTGTTGCAGTGGATAGGCCTTTGGCATTTGGTTATATGGAAAAGAGTCTGTTTGGGGCCCTCTTTGCGCGAGACTCATGACTTTTATCTGTGTATGTACATACTCCTAAGTGTGGTATTTAAGTAGAATGCGGAACGATATTTTAAGCAATTTTACTCGTACATTAAAGTTTATGCTTCTGCTGGTGAGTGAGTGTACAACCAATGGTTTGCTATTTATTTGAAAAATAGATAAATGGGGTAATTATAAGAACATTAGTTGCGTAGACGGTGATAAAAATTGCTATAATCAGGGTTGCGATCTTCATATTAACATCTTACCCATTAAGTGCATAAATTTCTTAGTAAGAACTAAGAATTGTATAGTGTAGAAAAGGCAATTCTTCCAGTAGACCGGTTTTGTTCTTATTGGGAACTCATCACGTACTGGCCAGAATTTGCCGTGGACAGGGCTCGAACCTGGTGGCTGAGTGTTTAGAGCACTAGATTTCCAAGCAGACATGCCTAGGTTCGAGTTCTTTCCGCGGCAAATTCTGGCCAGTACGTGATGAGTTCTCAATAAGCACGAAATCGGTCTACTGGGTGAATTTCTTTTTCTGCACTATACAATTATTTGTTGTTAATGACAAAAGTGTGTACTTAATGGGTCACGTGTCTATATCAAGATCGCAACCTTGATTATAGTGATAAATGAGTTATTTGAAAGTATATATCCTGGCTACGAGTTGAACTATGTGGATTTGCACAAATGTCTTCGGGTTCAATTACTGCCTAGAGCAATATTGAAAACAGGATTACTAAGAGCGCAATAATAATCCAGTGGTTAGATTGCATTTTATGTTATATAGTATTTTGCTTATACTAATTATGAAAATGTGGATCCATCATAGATGAAGATACCTACCTGAAGAGCACACTGAAATGCGGTCGTTTACGTAAGTATCTCTATCTAGGTTAGATACACGCCTATTATATGTAAAATTTCTTTTACTAAGTGTTGTCATAAATTATTATTTTTGTAATATTTACTATATCATTTCTTAAATTATTTTTTTGGTTATGCTCTAGTGAAACATAGTTTTTAAAACTTTGGTGCATTGTTGTTTGGGATAATAATTACTATGTTATTATGCCCCGCAAAAATAATTTATATATATATATATATATATATTATATGTTGAATATTAAAATCACGGATGATTGAGTCATCATACCAGGCTTTAAGTAGTCGAACGTTCGATCCCGCATTCAGTAGGAGTGTATTTTTGTCCTCAATTTGTCTAGCTATATCGTTGATACAATTTTTGCCGAGATCTGTAACACTGAAATGGATATGAATGGCAAAGTTTGGTTATGTTACAATGAATACCCTAAAGATATGGTTTTTCTCGGAAAGAAAAAAGGAACTCCATAGTCCATCGATTGTGCGCAGGATGTGTGCAGCCGATACGTTCTGAAACCGGAAGCCTCGAAAGCGGGCGTTATAGCCAATTTTGATTTGAAATCTAGCGTTGAACGACGCTTTGTTCCAATTCTTCGAGGAGTTAGATCACTTGGGATCCCTGAGGACACCAGATGCAGAGGCTTTCGTAGATATTTATCTTTAGCCTAACTACAGCTAATTCTGTCATGTTTAGTCAACAAAAATGTAATGGCTAGGTTTTTTAGTAAGATATAGTTCCAGGAAGGTGATGACCTATAGCTTCTACTGTCTTTATAACATTGTTAATCGACGTATTCACTCGGTTCGGATAAGATAATTGTATATAATCAGGAGTAAAATGTACGCGTTGAACATTTCTGTCTGAATGATTTCATTAGCTGGGATTATCTGAGACGGCCATTTACACTTTCTTCTCGCCAGGCTACCGAGCGAGATCCGACAGCTCAACATTCTTGTGGTTGAACATATTTATTCGCGATATCGGTCATTTGGTCATCCCGCACTATAAACTCACTAACAAAAACACATGACTGGGTGACGCTCTGTTGCAATTTAGTTTTAAACAAGGTCCGGTGTAGCGGCTTAGTTTGTTACGTCTTATTGACATCTGCTCTTAAAAATTTTTGGGGAAACCTTGATATCCATAGTCAAATTTATGCATGTGTCTCTATACGGAGATGGCCAAAATCAACCCTTTAATCTGTCACTGTTAGTTAGAACTTTAGGTCTAAATTTATGCCAAATAGACTCCACCTAAATGAATGTCTTACCAAGAAACATTAGTTAGTATATAATTACAAATCGTGTGTAGCCCGAGGTGGGGTGGCTCATTTCTTAGAGCATCAGGCTCCGAGGCAGATGAGTCCAAGTTCGAGTCCTGTCTGCGCCAAATTCTGGCCAGTACTTGAATTAAATTGAATTAAATATATGAATATAATAGTGCTCTTGTTTACATCAAGATCGCAACCTTGATTTATGTAACTATTACCAATGCCCGAGTGACCAATGTTCGTTTAAACCTAGATATCAATTGCTTAGTTTATGCATGTAGCTCTACGCAGGGTTGACCTACTTTATATGCAAAATTTGCAGTATCAGATTAATCATTTCTGTTTTAGATGAAACCGCTAATGCTTTGCATGCGGAAAACTTTGTCCAGTTGTCGAAGATTCCTTTGGTAATAGAAATTTAGCCTTCGCGATTAAAACACCGATTGTTATTCTGGCTCTGCCTACTTCATACTGGGATTTGATTTGAGCATTATGGCTGTTATCCCCGTTAGGCTGTGGGAGATGTAATTCCCCTCTTTCCTTATATTGAAGCCTTTGTCCACCCGACGATTCCCGTGCGAGCGGAGTTCTGCTTCTTCTTTCCTAAATAATTCGAGGTGCTACAGGAATTCCTCTACCATCGAAAATGCAGAATTCATAGTCGAACAATATATGGGTATTTTTTCCAGGAACTTAGACTAACGATCACAAATAAATCTTTGGTAATGTAGAAAATGGTTCTCAATAAACAGAAGGCATAAAAGACTGCTATTGTGGTCATAATGTGCGTAATTCATGAACTAATTTGCCAAGATGGAAAAGACAATTCGCATAAAAGTACACACAGTATCTGCATACTAATCTAAAATGCTCAAACAATTAACCAGTTTATGACTAAATTAGCCTCCCATGCTATCTTGGCCTTCAATTTAATTCACAAATTTGTTGAAATAAGGGCACAAGCAATATATATATATATATATATATATATATATATATATATATATATATATATATATATATAGAGAGAGGGTTGAGATATTTCTAATTAGGAAAAACACAATAACAAATTAGATAATGGGCATTTATTTCGAGATAATAAAACTTCGCTCTACAATCTTTCATGTATATAATTCTGGGTTTTCGTTTGATTATGTGGGTGGCAACAAATCTGACTCGGTTTTACTTCTTGTTTTGGCTGATTGGTAACTATGTATGCGGTTGTGTCTGTGTGTGCCTGTTTGCATGTAAAGTTCATTCTCGCTGTATTGCAAAGTGATGTCTGTGATCTGGTCATTATTGTATTGATGGCTTGAGAATTAATCATCTGTTCGCATTTTTCGCTGTTACGTGTACAAGTGCTATTTTTCCGAATGTAGTCTTTCGTTTAACCTTTTTGTGCAAAGTTGTGTTCTTCCAGTCAATTTGACCAATTTCTCAATTCTACATAAAGCAAAATCAGAAAAATTATTATTTATTTATGAAGCCCTTTATATAAAACAACAAGCACCTGGCCTAAATGTTCAAAAGTTTCATCAAAATGATATTCTAATCGACTGGTCACGAATAACAAAATTCAACAACAATTTACTAGTATGCTAGCAAGACCGAACAGACCCTCGAATAGAATAAACAAACATTCAATCGGATTGTCAACAAACTGAAGAAAAAAA
This sequence comes from Eudiplozoon nipponicum, assembly GCA_029291075.1. Taxonomy (NCBI): domain Eukaryota; kingdom Metazoa; phylum Platyhelminthes; class Monogenea; order Mazocraeidea; family Diplozoidae; genus Eudiplozoon; species Eudiplozoon nipponicum. The sequence goes on from JAQBSW010003236.1 coordinate 82,277, forward strand.
CAGATGCGCATACGGTGACAGAAATTTCCACACAATATGAGCTTTCAATACTGCAATCCGCACTTGCGCTGTTACCAAGTGAAGAACACAAATTTGCGAAAAAGGTGGAACGAAAGCCTACACTCGGAAAAATAGCACTCGTACACGTAATAGCGAACAATGCGAACAGGTGGTTAATTATCAAGCCATCAATACAATAATGACCAGATCTCAGACATCACTTTGCAATACAGCGAGAATGACCTTTACATGCAAACAGGCAAACACACAAACACAACTGCATGCACACTATCCAATTAGCCAAAACAAGAAATAGAAGTAAAAGCGAGTCAGATTTGTTACACTCGCATAATCAAATAAAAACCCAGAATTATATAAATGAAAGATTGTAGAGCGAAGTTTAGTAATCTCGAAATAAATGGCCATTATCCACTTTTTTATTAATGTTTTTTCTTCCTAATTAGAAATATACTGTGTAATATTCGAAGCAATGGACATAGTAAATATATATATATATATATATATATCGGCTAAAGCCGTATTTCAATTTTTTCGTCCTCAATTGAATGATTTTACCTTTTTCTATGATAGGAGATCATCTCCTGTTTCTATGACCCCGTCAACGGCATCATCGCCGACTACTATGATTTCCCAGGACGATGTAACAAATGGCAATGTTTCAGCGTCACTTTTCAGTGCACCTGCATCCATAAGCACTAAAGCAAAGCGGTCAAAGCGACCATCTTCGAGCGGTAACACTGCTGATGGTGACTACAATCATAAGGATGAGACACACTCTATAGGAAGTTCTGCTGGTGAACAAGAAACATTGGAAAAGCAAAGAAAATTGGATCAAACTATTAATGCTAACACTAATACATCATTAGTCAGTGCAGAGAAAAACCAGCGCCAAGCTATTGGGCCTAAAAAGCGGCTAAAATCGACCAACGAGCCAGAGTCCGTTCAAAACTTGTCAGACTGCGAACGCACTGATACAAGATTAAAAACATCAGATGAAAAAGCAGACATTCCAAATATTGATCCTAAAAATATTCAAGTGCTAACGAAAAGACGAGGAAAGACACGATTGCCTGCTTCCGATATGACGCAGTACGGACATAATGCGCGAATTGCCCAATTTATTAATAGTTGTAATACCAGTAGCTTACCAGCCGGTCGCCTTTCAAGTGACATGTATTGGCATTCAGGCGTTAGATCATCCACGCGGGCAAAATTAAAGTACGCTTGATTTCCAACTTTTTTGTGTAGACTTAGTATATGTATTTCATTGTTATACATTGAAGTCACTTACATCCAAGTTGGGTAGTACAGAACCCAGTCAGGATGGGGTCCACGTGCGCATCATAGTTCTTGGTTAGATACCCGCGCGATATGTCATCAAGTTGAGCTCAGGGGCGATCTTGTTGCAGATTTCTAATCGAATCATCTATGTAACCTTTTCTTTGTTGCTCATTGTTAGCTGCGAGTTTTGGTTTTTGCTTATGACGTGATACAGTGAAACCCCTAAAGAAACTATATTGCTGATGTTGCCTTGCCCTAAAGCTGACTTGACCATAATGGTGATGTGTAGAGGTTTGGATTTGACCGCATTTTTCTTGTGCGGGACAATTGATAGCACTCATAGGTCGGTAAAATCTTGAACTTCCCTCATCTTCAGATGATGTAATTTTTGGTCTCAATTGATGGGTTCTCACTTGTCCCTTCTTCTTTAAGCCTTCAATTAGCTGATTGTCTGAAAATGACGTTGGATCAAGATTTTCCATTGTTCCTAGACCGATATTTCGAGATCTCATTTCCAATCTCATCTTCAGGGTTGACACAATACGCACAGGAGTAAAACACAACTTGTGACAAATGTTGTGTTTTACTCCTGTGCGTATTGTGTCAACCCTGAAGATGAGATTGGAAATGAGATCTCGAAATATCGGTCCAGGAACAATGGAAAATCTTGATCCAACGTCATTTTCAGACAATCAGCTAATTGAAGGCTTAAAGAAGAAGGGACAAGTGAGAACCCATCAATTGAGGCCAAAAATTACATCATCTGAAGATGAGGGAAGTTCAAGATTTTACCGACCTATGAGTGCTATCAATTGTCCCGCACAAGAAAAATGCGGTCAAATCCACAACAGGAAGGACAGCACTTAGCAAATAAACATATCTTTTAAGTGTAGAGGTTTGGTTTGTCTCACTTCTGTGAGTAATCTAGATAAATTTACTCATAGCAACTAGGTACTCCCTCTCTCATTAATAATTTTTGTGCGTAAATTATTATTTTTATCGTTATTTATAAATTTTTTTTTGTTTTTTGGTCGCTTCTTATTATACTATCGCAGTGGAACAATGGTTTCTATTGACTTTTGCATGACTGTACTTGATGTATGTATTTATGTATGTATTTATGTATGTATGTATGTATGTATGTATGTATGTATGTATGTATGTATGTATGTATGTATGTATGTATGTATGTATGTATGTATGTATGTATGTATGTATGTATGTATGTATGTATGTATGTATGTATGTATGTATGTATGTATGTATGTATGTATGTATGTATGTATGTATGTATGTATGTATGTATGTATGTATGTATTTATGTTTGTATGTATGTATGTATGTATGTATGTGTGTATGTATGTATGTATTTATGTATGTATGTATGTATGTATTTATGTATTAATTCATGCATGTATGTTATCATGTTTTTATGTATTGTATAAAATTTATTATGTGTATTCTTGTGTGCGTGTATTCGTGTACGAATATTGTATATATGTTTGTGTGTATGTTTGCTTGCATGCACTTGTGGGTATGTATGTATTTATGTATCTATATGTATTTATGCGTGTAAATGATGATGAGAATATGCATTAGCTTTTGTTCTCCCTATATCTTCTGTAGATGAATCATTTATAATTAAGTCGCTACTTTTCAGTGCCTTTTGTTTAGGTATTGCGAACATAGTAACAAATTAGCTAATATAGAATCGGACAAATATGCCAAAGCCAATATGATCAGAGGCGTTATTATTCCGTCCTTAGGTCTTTCGTGACTCGTCTTTGGATTCTGGTGCTACGCCCCATATCCACCATCTATTTGGTCAGGAAATGAGCGAATGATGGGCGGTACAATCTATGTTACGTCTATCAATGGTAGTGTCGATTTAGCTTAAATTCTCTACTAGTGCCTCTCTAGAGCCAATATGTTTAATATTTTCAAACCTCTAAATGATACCAACTCCAAAATGGAGAAAAACTAACACTATAAATACTTCGATTTGTAATCGAAATCGGATATAGTGCGACAATTGATAGCGCTTATAGGTCGGTGAAACCCAAATTCATTTGCATTTCCATGCGCACAGCGTGGTTGTTTCTTTGACTGATGAGTTCCTACTGGTCCCGTCTTTCTTAAATTTCCACATGTTTATTGTTCATCGCAAATACTTTTGTGCCAATTTTTGCCCAATTTGCATCGATTTTTTGGGCGTCTTTTCTCGTTCCATCGTCAGGACGTTAACACAATTCGAACAGAAAAACCAACTTGTGACAAGTTGGGTATCCTTATTCAAAACAAGCTCAATGCTTGAACTGAAGGTGATGCACACAACTTAGTGGTTGTTCCGCTATTTCAAACTCCATGTTTACATCTTTTATCTTGTTTTGCCTTTCAATTTATATATAAAGAGATGTTCATTTGTAGATACTTGAGAAGAATATGAGAAAGAAACGGTTCTTGTATCTGATAAAATTTCTCTTTCTTTTCTATATTGGAAGGGTATTATGAATATATAGCAAAGTTTTGGGAAGACTGAACATGAGGCCTACAATAACAACCATTTCTTATATAAATACGTAAATCACCTGTATATGTCTATGTGCATAAATAATATATATATATATATATATATATATATATATATATATATATGTTATACAGGCATATTTCTATTCATATATATATATCACGCAAAAAGACACACAGAGACACATACGCGTATACACTTACTAATAAAAAAAAGAAATAGAAGTAAAACCGAGTCGGACTAGTTGCCACCCAACATTTATACCAACATTTTATATGAATATATAAATATCCATTTACATCTGTATAGAAAACACATATAAATATATAATTCTGGCAAAACATGGTACTATAGCATTTGGTGCACAGTGTTACGTGAATATCTTTAATAAAGAAGGGACCATGAGAACACATTAATCAGAGGAATAACTGAACTGTACGTCAGGAAAAATAAAGACATCAAGATTTTACTGACCTGCGAGTTCTACCAGTTGTCGCGCAATAGCCGATTGCGGTTACAATTCGAAGGACAACAGCACCGTGCATTCCTGTATCACTATAAGTAATAACCTTAATCTGATGCAATGTTCTTCCAAATGTTTCAACGTCACACTAATAGCAAT